>JAHWFP010270810.1:34828-93276 GCA_023313725.1 Lithobius niger | reverse complement strand
CACAACACAACACAACACAACACAACACAACACAACACAACACAACATAACATAATAAAGGGGGGAAAAGGGCTCGTTGGAGACTGCTTATGGTAAAACGAAATTAAAGAGTGAGGATTAGAATAGAGTTTAAAAAGGTGAGGATGAAAGTGGTGGTTTAAGGAAAAACTGGGCACTGTTCGGGGCGAAGGAGGAAGCGGCTGAGACTGCACTTGGTTAGTTTATTTTTGAATGAAAGAAGTGATGGGGCAGAGACAGTCTCGTCACTTAAGGGAATTCCACGCAGGTATAACCGCAGAGCGAAAAAAGATTTTCGTGTTTTGGTGTGAAATCTTGGAGAACTAACTTAAGACAATTTCCCTTGGTCTTAGCAACAGGACTTACTTTGAATAATGGTAAGTCGATAGGGAGCATAGAGTGCAAAATCTTTCAAAGAAAAGGTCCGCCTTAAGGCGTCGACACTCAAGGGTGTCTAATTCGAAGATTTTAAGACGCTGGGAATACTCTGTTCTGCCTGCTCCGAGTTTAGTTCTGCATCCCTGTTCATATTTAGACTATTAGCTCATTTTTTGAACTACAACCATTTTGACATGAGTCACTACCTTCGTTTACGTCTGTAGCGTGTTGTGAAACACAGTTTTGGTTGTTATTGTCTTTGCTGATTTTGATTTTGGTTTTGCTGTTTACCATAATTGTTAGCATTATTTTGTTTCTGCTGTCCGTTAGCGTTGTTATTGTTACTGTTATTGCTATTGTTAGCCTGATATGATAACGGTTGTTATGTTTCTTGTTAAACTGAACAGAATCCCCTGAACGGTTATTTCCCCTGTATCGGTTTCCTCCACGACCGTTTTTTGTTGATGGATTTATTGTTAGAAAACCTACCTTCTGATTTAATCTGTTCCCAACATTGTCTAACTCGTTGTAGATTTTCTTCCCTAGTACGACATTTCCGTTAGAAATGCCCTGGGGCTAAAAAATGGTGATACGCTTTCATATGACCCGTATTAGTGTTTACAGCACTAACTTTCGCTTCTACATTTTTGGTTTTAGCATTACTTAGTTTAGTTATCCCTTTTTCTAATGAGTTTATCTTGTCTAGCATTGTGTTCAAACTTCAGCATTTGAAATTTATTTCCCGATTTAGCAGAGTTAAGATCATCTTCATCTCCCTGAAATACATATACATACCCCTGAACGTTTTATGCATTTGTGACGTTACATGAACTTCAATTTCCCGTGGCATAGCATGAAGAAATACCGAACGTATTCCGTCATCCTTCGCTGATTGTTTAAATTCCCGCTGGTCTTCAGAATGTGTGGGTTTAATTCTCCAAAGTTGTGAAGCTATTTTCTCTAGCTTAACATCAAAAAGTTCGATAGTTTCTCCCTTTTTGAGCCGCGTTGCGTGAAACAAATGTGGGGTGATGATGTGACCTCCGCAACCAAACCTATCGATTAAAATTTCCTTAAAACTTTTCCTATTTCGAGTAGTACAATATGCGGATTCATGGCTAAATAAATTGCAACTGGCCCTGTCCATTTGCTCCATGCGACAGAAACTAGTTCTGAATCTTGTAATGAAGGATCTAATGTGCGCAAATTTTCGACCATTGGTGCGAAAGCGAAAATATCTAATGAGTCATCCCCTGCAAAAGGTAAAATAGCTTTCTTGGCTGAACGTAATTCTTCTTAAAGTCTAGATCTACCATGCAAATCCCTGCTTTGATTCGACTCTGTGATGGTTTTTAATACCTCTAAGTGATTATCATTCACTGCTTTAACGTTATCATTAGTTGACTGTAAATAGACTGCTAAAGTGTGATCTAAAATTCTTTGAAGAAGAGTTTCCTCCATCACACTGAATTGTTGCCCGCTAATATGATTTGGGGTTAAAATTAGTGGGGTTAAGATTTCCAGGTGGAACCTGAGAGTTTATTAGTACATTTGGAGCAATAGGAACATGAGAATGATTAGGTAGTTGCAAATTTGAGCGGTGTTTGAGCATTTATTTGCAAGTTAGGCATATTTGTTGACACACGATTATGCTGTGGTGCTGCTAAATTTAATGGCACATTTTGGATTTGTGGCATAGTTTGATTTAGTGACAGGTTTTGGTGTAATGACACATTTTGATTTGTATGCACCTGATTATTGGGTGGTACTTGATTATTTAATGATACCTGAGTACTAAGTGGTACTTGGGAATTTAAAAGTGTACGAGTTTTACGCGGTTTACGATTATCGTGTGGCGACCTGGATCGAATTCAATTTCTGGTAATACCCCTACTTTGAGTAGGGCGGTTAGCTGAACGAGACTGAACTCGTTTGGGTGGTGGCAAATTTAATGCGTCATTGATCTCGTCAATTGTATCAGAATGCTCCGATTCTGTATCCGACACATTTGGAGTGGTATAAATTAGGAGTGCTATCTGCAGCATCCGTAAACTCTACAAAATCGCCTTGGTTTTGTGGTTTTCTAATAGGCCTGCCTCTCGAAGAGACTTGAACTGTGCCTCTAGCACGATTATTTCTAGTTCTAGGCATTATTTAACTAGATTTTAAGCAAATATTCGAAGCTTAAACTAGATTTAAACTTAATTGTAGCACAAGTCTTAAATTTTAAGCACTTTGAAAATTTTCTACAATTTTGCACAAAATGAAGAATTTTCCCTTTAAAATGGAAAATACTGAACTTTTCCCAAATTTTAACACCTGAAGCTGGCAATAATTTGACAGAGGTTATGTTAAACGTAACCACTAACAATTTCATAGAAAATTAGCACTACTGTGACTAATAAACAAAATGCACTGAACTCGGGCCTATAACTGCCCACAATTGATTAAAATTGTCACAATAAAAGGATATATGGATCCTTTAAATGCAAGTAACCTTTTAAATGCACACAAGATAATACACTGAAAAATATTTCGTAGCGTTGAAGATGTCAATCAGCAATTTCATAAAACAATGGCTAACCTCAAAGGGTCAAAGGATTTAGCGAGCGTTAACCGCACCCGGTCATCTGCCCGACGAAGCCCTAAGGCCCTATGTCTGCAACACCCGGAATGGATTCTCAGGAGGTCACCCACCCAAGTATCAATCAGGGCCAATGCTGCTTAACTTCGGTGATCTGACGAGAACCGGTGTTTCCAGCACTGCAAGGCCGCAGACTAACCTTTAATCGAAATCAACAATGTTATTTTTCAACAAAGCTTAACTAGTACCACTTATTAGGCTACTACATTTTCCCACAATTAAGTACTAAGAATTTGTTTGTAAACAAACCAACTATTGTTGTTTATCTTCAGAAAAATTCTTACTCAATTCAACGCTAAATTTCAGCTTTTTTTTAAGACTGCAAAATGCGAAAAATGGCATTATTTCTAGGCAGGGGCGTAGCGAAGCCTTAGCAAGTAAGGGGGCGCAGGGCCAAAAAATCCGACTATGGTCTAGGTTTTGCCGACTTCCATCGCGAATTTTTTTTAATGCTGTAGCCGTGTGGTGGTGGTGGTGGTGGTGGTGGTGGTGGGGGGGTATGAGCTAGGCAAGACATTGTCTCATTCTCCCCCACTAATTTTACCGTGCCCACCTTAGTGGTCCATTAGAAATTTTATTTCTCCATAAATGGCCAAAAGATGCATGTAATACATATATGGATATACAAAAGAAATTGTAATGTACCTTACATTGTGAGGGCAGTTTTTTACTTTTAAGTTTCTGAAGGGTGCCAGGCTGTAAACCTTAAGCATTAAAGATGGCGACCAAAATGGCACCCAACTATTACTCGATTTGTTGCCATTTGGCCTATTATGCAAGAACCGTTAGTGTTACACAAAAGCAGTTTGTATGTCAGTTGTTTATATCTATGGGTGGGAATGTCTTTGAATCAAGGGTAATGAAAAGGGTATACACTATTAAGGACCGAGCCACGCCCGTTTTACTAGGGGCTGGTGTCACAATTACCATTGAATTTTATGCTCATTTTCAAATTTAAACTGCACTTGTGACAGTTATAATTTAGATGAATGACTCCAATTAGGTTTATTCGTAGGTGGGAATGTCGTCTTTGAATCAAGGGTAATGAAAATGTACCACTATTAGGGACCGAGTCACGCCCGTTTTACTAAGGGCTGGTATCACAGTTACCGTTCAATTTTTTGCTCATTTTCAACCTTTGAACGGTATTAAACACAGAAAGCCAAAGGCTCAACAAGAGTTAAATAAATACAGATACAAACCTATTTACGTTGCCTTTTGGACTTACATGTCAGGCTGACTGAGTGGGGAATCGAACCCACGACCTTTGAAACTAAAGGCCGATGTCCTACCGCTGAGCCATACTGTCACAGCCAAAAGGAAACTCTGCCTATGGACGTTTCTTGTTGGCCTTGTCAGTATGGCTCAGCGGTAGGACATTGGCCTTTCGTGTCAAAGGTGTGGGTTCGATTCCCCGCTCCTGCATTCTTGACATAAAACCAAAAGGCAACATAAATGCAAACGTATTTATGCAAACCTATTTACGTTGCCTTTACGCACTGGCAGGTGTAGAAGACTCTCAGGTTGGAGACGGGGGAGAGGGGGGGGGGGTTGTGATTAAAAAAATTGGTTATGGTTGTTCAGTAGTAGGACCAAAGGCTTGTTGGCATTTCCAAACTCCTTGACAATGTCAGTACGCTTTTGCCCAAGCCAATTAATAAACAAATCGTTCCTCCACTTCCTTAGACAGGATGACCCCTATTGTGCACGTCAGTAGTGGCACCAGCCAACTGCAGATGGGGGGGGGGGGGGCAACGATTCCCCGACAGGGGAGCAAAGAAAATTAACGTCTTCTATTAAACTTTGTTCTAATTTGGCAAGGAGCCGGCAAAACCAGGTAGGGGTCTATGGGAGCGCTGTAAGCTCCCCCTGGCGGGGTCTGGGGCAGAGCCCCGGAAGCTGAAGCATTTTACGCTATTTGAGGGCCTATTTTCGGCTTCCCGTGACAAGTTTGAAACACACTCGTTAAGCAAATTTCGGATGTTTCTCGTAAACATTCTTCAAAGAGAGGTAGTAAAAACCTAATTCTAACCAAATTCTGTTTTTTTTTATTATGCATTTTTTTTACAAAATAAATTAACTGATGAATTTAAATTATTTTTAAAATATTATTACTTTAAGATTAAGTAACACTGAATAATTTAGGTTTGAAAAGTACTGTTGCTTACGTTTCAACTTACGGCCAACTCTATTTACAGCTTTTTCCCAAAAATTTGTACGGATTTTATGTCGTCATGTTGAGTCAGTCTTCCGGCTGTTCCCCGACGACAATCTCAGTTACTCCCCGACAGGGGGCAAGGCTTCTCCGACTGGAAGGGATGAGAAAACGAAGCGATGAGAAGACTCGCGTATTTTTTTTTCCCCTTACGAAATGTTGTTTTCTGCTCCAAAACATTTACTCAACTTAAGAATTTGCCGACTGGGAAAGAGTCAATGAGCAAAGGTGAAATGCCGAGTCTTTTTTTGCTTCCTGTGTAATAAATAATAACATGTATTGCCAAGACAGTTTAATTTCTTTGGACGAATTTCTGGAATGGGGAGAAGAGTAAATGAACAAAGGTGAAAAGCCGACTCTAATTTCATCGCGTGAACAAATAATAAAAAGTGCACGTACGACGACAGTTCAATTCTTTTCACGAATTTGCCGACTGGGAGAATGAGTGGGGGGACGGTGCGCCCCCCCCTCGCCCCCCCTGTCACTACGCCCCTGTTTCTAGGGATGTGCAAAACCTGAAATTTCGAGTAGAGTTCGAGTTTGAGTTGGTTGTATAAACTCGACTCGATTTGAAAACTTTTACGAGTATACTCCTTTCTGCGTCTGTCAGTCAGCCTGTTAACACAGAAGTGTTAAAATACCATTGTTTACCACAATGTCTTAACATACTGTGTTTACTGCATGTAGGCATTGGCCTAAAAACCTGGCTGTTTTTTACCGCGTTCTCCCGGTTTTTTTTTTAATTCCCGAGTTTTTCCTAGTTTGTAAAACCGTCTTCGAAACTCGATATTTAACCCCCAACTCGACTCGACTCGACGTAAAAAGTTGTGCTCGCACATCCCTAATTATTTCTATAAAATACAACTGAATGCTCTTACATTTTTTCGTTTTTTTCCCGGGGATTTAAGGGAAATAGAATCACGCTTATGATACCATTGTAATGTTCTATTCCAGTGAACTTTTAGATCAGAACAGGATAGCAAAAGGGCAATCAATTGTATAAAAGCATTAAGTATGCACAGAAATGGGAAGGCTAAATAATAAGCAATCATTCATTAACTACTTGGGCCTTTAATCGACACTCCGGTGTATACAATATTGACCCCACAATATGGTCATTTAAATCAGTGATAGGTTGTTATGATTTACGGTATCGATTACAATTATTGGCAATGAGTCGAACAATGGCATTACTGATTTTAAGTCGAGCCGTACTAAATCATTATTATATCTCTTAAATAATTAGATGATCATGGCTAATTTAGTAGCGTAAGTATTATTACTAGTTAACCTCAACAATCATAGCTATTGCTATTGAACTGAACACTTAGCTCAATTATTGAAGCTTGGTCGTAGCTATCTGCTCACGGCTCTAGATCGACGGTGAAGCTCCGTCCAAGATACGGCACGGTTTCTGGCCTTGCGTGCTTTCCGATCGGGACCTCAGGAATACGGCTGGTGTGAACTAGTTAAGCAACTGGTGAACGACTCTCCTCACGCATTCCGAAATTCAGTTTATATACTGTAGTTTATATTCTGTATATACTATATTGTTAATTATAACAATTCTAAGTATTGCATGGTTTTGACAGCTTGGGCCCTTCTCACCAAAGAGGACCTCTACGCTTGTCAATCATTCTATTGTTGCTTTCGGGTTCATTAATTGTTCCCCGTATTCGGTGCTTTCAGTTTACCTGCCGATATAATTAACTGTCCCGTGTGGGAGTGATTTATTACTATTCTTCAAAGTGATCGATTATGAGCGTTGATCGTATTGTAATTAAATCTACTTCCAGAAAGTAATTTAGGTTCTACGAAAAGTCGTAAATATTGTCAACTGGTAATGCCATCCTTTAAACTCTAACAATAGGTATAATTACACTGGCTCGGGTTACAATGATCTTGCCGCCTCTCGGTCGTCTTTGAAAAGGGACTCCTAATTATATTCACTTATCTGGAGTCAATTTGATCTATCCGAATAAATATTCGGTTCATGCATTTAATAAATGTATGATAATTATGCAAATATGTAGCCAATCAATTAGTTGTATTGTTTCTGTTATAAAGACTAATTAAGCCATTAATTAATTCCTTACGCATTTATCAGGGCCGCAGCAACAGAGGATGCGAGGGGGGTGCCCAAATCCCGCACTCATTCTCCCAGTTGGCAAATTCGTGAACAGAATTAAACTGTCGTTGCATGTGCACTTATTTGTTACACGTGAGGGAAATAACCATTTGCCATTTCACCTTTGCTCATTTACTCTTCCCCATTCGGAAATTCGTCAGATATTAAACTTTCTTTGCACATGCACGGTATTATTTATTTTATGGGAGGCAAAAAAAAAACGACTCGGTATTTCACCTTTGCCGATTGCCGCTTTCCCAGTCGGCCAATTTGTTAAGTTGAGTTTATGTTTCACATTTCATGCAAAAAATGCGAGTGGTCTTCGTTTCTTTTCTCTTTTCTTGATACTTCTCAACTTTTCTATGAATCGTCACTAACCTTGGGCAAGGATTCAGTCTCCTCCACGTAATCTCGTATTGATACGTGCGCAATAAGGGTCATCCTAACTAAGAAAGTAGGAGACCTATTTGTTTATTGCGAAGTGAAGTGAGCATCACCACCTTGGCGAGTACTTGCGTATAGTTGTACGGCCTTAGGTTGACTGAACTTGATTCTCCCTTCCCGAAAAAAACTATAATCAAAACTATCAACGTGGAAACCCATTTCCGTAAAAGAACTTGTTGCACGCAAATTTCTGTTTAAAGCATCAAAGAGTGCAAAACAAAATACGGTAAGCAAATTTAATTCGTCCAGTTTTATTGAGATAAGCTTATGATCTACGGTAAAAAATATGATTTCAGAAATACTGATACTCAACAAAAACTAAAATAGGAATAAAAAGTGTAATTTTTTTTAGCAGACGTACTGCTATCTATTTTGACATCTTACTTTTGGCCGAATCATAATATTTTTTTAACGACCTCTTTGGATTTTTGTAGTCTTTTCACCAAAGTGGCTCTGGGGTCACCAGCGAGGCAGAGTTGGTGCCAGGGCCCATCGAGCAATTAAATCAAGTGTTAAAGAGTCGACTAAAGAACAAAGTCAGAATAAAGTTGTTAAAAAATCTTACATTCAGCGCTAACGCAAAGCACAACTGTATAGCACCACAGTAACTTGCATTTACCAAAGAAGAGGCACTTAGCTGTACTTATCTAATCGTGTTAGTGGTTAGTTTAAATAGCCTAGTACACTAGGTAGTTAAAAATTAAGAGTCCCATATTTAAAACTTCGATGGGTTCATGGATGGAAATCTGAGGTAACGATAAGGAACTAACTGTTTAATGGAAATTACAAAGCCATTTAGGGCCCATTATTTAAGCCGCCAAGTGTTCGTGATTCAAAGTATATATCAGAACAAATGTTAGTGTCGCCAACTTTCACCTCCCAACCGTGGTCATTTCAGTTCAGGAACACCTTGCTGGACAGTTAAATGATTGCATTTGGTACCGAAAACTTGGTGGCGGCCATTTTTCTCCTGATATCAATACTTTAATAGCAAAAAAATGTGTGGTTTCTTTCAACCTTTTGGTTTTTGGATTTAATCTAAATGACGATACAAATACCGATTTTAATTTTGTTTGGTTACTGCCTCGGGAATGCGTTAAAAATTTACTAATAGGAAGAAAATAAACATTGAACTTCAAATTTTACAGGCAGTGGCGACACTACAATAAATTGGCTAAGGTAAAAGCAGACTGGGAAATTCAGGAAGTCTGGTAAATTTCGACTAGCCTTTGATCCCTAGTGACCAACAATATCCAATTTTTTCAAAAATTGACCCCCCCCCCCCCACACACCTCCAACCTGATCGTCTCCTACAGCCGCCAATCTGCCTCCAATTTGTGCTTAGGCACTATTTTTACACGGGTGGGCAGGGAAGCCTGGTCGTACTTAAATCGAATCAAACAAACACTAAACCGATTCACTTTTCAGCAGCTGGATGTCGCCATTGCGACATATTTTCTATTTTTGAGCTGAATATAAACTACTTTAAATTTAAATTTATTACGATACTTGCAGTAAGTTTTTCCATCTGCAATAGCACCCCAACATTGGGGCCTAATTCTCCCTCCCCCCTCCTTGCTCCTTTTTTGGCCTTTTTCTTTGCCTTTCGGCCTTTTCCTGTCCGTTTGGTAGACAGAATTAAGAAAATCCATAGAAGCAAAAACCTTTAAACAAAGGCTTTTCAAAAGCCCTTCGAGGATCTCTAACACTGATTAGGCAAAGAAAAGGTCCAAAAAAATCCAAAACAAAGAAAAGGTCTTCTAAATGTGACGAGAGCCCCCGCCCCCGCCTTTTTGGCTCTTCTGTGGGTGCCCTTGTTCATCTGTATGCAGCTTTGGATGAAATTAGTCCCGTTTCTGTATTACTAACAAATTCACGTCGATCAGAAGGATTAGTTCGTTAGCATTTGCCCAAACGAAACCCCTGCATCCCTGGTGAAATAATATCTACAGAGAGAAATACCGGACAGCGTTGATGCACCAGTTTACTCCATATCAATGCTACGCGTTTATATGGGGCACTGTCCGAGATAGTTTGACCATTTACGCAGAAATAAAGTTTCTAATAAAATGTGTGGTAGAGTCGGCAAATCTTGAGTCATAGATTTGTTTGGCCTGTGCTCCCTTACTAAGGCTTCGCTATGCCCCTGCATTCTGTACCCCATCAACTTTAACTATGAGGCAAGTTTCAACTCCTCTTCAACTGCCGCTTCGGATCTTGCTTTGGTCTTTAGAATCACTTTTGAAGGGACAAACGTTAGGCGTAACTTATTACCTGCACAAATTTTTCAAAATGCCAAAAACAATGAATACATGTTTGGAGTACAGTACAACATGGGTACGGTCGACCTCATGAACGGTGATAAAACCGTCAAAATATTCGTAAAAGATGTGGTGGAGGCAGGAAAGCAGTACCGAAGACGGAATCGGCCGTGGAGTTTACTAACCGAAAGGACTTGCAATACGAAATGTACGACCTTGTTATCTTGGCATCGTTCTGAAAGACAGTAATGCCATATACCACAAAAAGATCACGATATTGAACCTTGGTTAGAAGTACATGCTTGTTATCGAGGCGATTTGGGAGGTCATGAAGATAGAAAAAAAGCGGACCGGGCCTGCTGGGAGAACCCGAAGTGACCGATGATGCAGATTTCGATATATCAGGGATGGATGAATTATGGTCGGACTATTAGGGGTCAGACAAAGCATTAGGTCAATCCAAATGAGTTGGCGAGTAGACTAAGACTTGTGCGTATCATCGATACGGGGTGGAGATGGTTACAAAGAGGAAATCACGAAAATTAGGCTATTAGAGGAGAGAAAAAATTATAAGTGAAGATGAAAAGAACCTGTTTCGGAATTTTGACAAAGTCGAACGAATTATAAAAAAAAATTGAAGACTTTTCAACACATTACGAGAAATTCGCATATAATTTGATAAAATTTAGACACTTGATTAACGACATCACGTAAAATGTACATGGTTTAATTTGCGCACTAAAGAGTTTGTGGGAGGGGGGGGTGACAGTTGTTCGGGGGCACACCACACGGTGGAGGTTTTCTACAGTGGAGGCCAGAATTGCACGAAATTCACATATAATTTGATAGAATTTACACTTCCCGATGGACGTGGTAGTCCGTAGGGCCAGGTCCTGTGAGGGCGACATTTTGAAGGGGAGCTGATTGAGCGGGTGAGGTGGGTCCACCACTGAAAAAAATCCCTAACGTAGAATTGACACATAATTTGGTAGAATTTAAATGCCTCGATTGAGAGGTGAGTGTGTGAGACGACGTCACTTCAAGTCATGTGGATGATGTCACTTCCGGTCACTTGATGTGGGGGGTAATGTCGCCACTTTCAGTCACTTGAAGTGTGGGATGTCACCATTCCGGTCACTTGCGTGAGGTATTGTCACTACTTCTGGTCACGTGGATGAGCCTGGTGGGATGGAATCTGGTGGGGTGATAGCATAGGTGGGAGGGGTATCACCATTTTTACGTAGAATTTACACTCCTGAGAGTGGGTGGGCATGTCAATAGGAAACTTTTTTTTTTAACCATTGTTAATATTGCCGGTAGTATCTTATTGTCGCGTTACACATATCCTTAACTGTATCGACCATGCTGCAACGACTGATACTTCTTTTATACACCTATGACTAACGGCTTCTAATTATCAGTAACAAGCTAATTTAAAATAGATTTGTATAAGCGAAAAGCCAAGTGCAATGGTGACAAACAGACAAAAATACCAGCTGCAACTGGTTAATTTTTGTTTTTACTGCCTACGATGAAAATATACATTACCTATGATTTAATTGGCAGTTTCTCCCCCTTTGGAGCTCTTATCCGTAGAAGTGAAAGTTGTCTTCCCTGCCGAACTCGTAGCCCCCTTTAACTGCTCATGGCCTCCCATATAAACGGCCGGACCGGAGTCCATCTCGTCTTTCTTCCTCCCAGTAATAACCTTGGAACTGAGAGGGGAGGCAGGGCGGGCCCTATAGGTAATGTATATTTTCATCGTAAGCAATATAACAAAAATTAACCAGTTGCAGCTGGTGTTTTTGTCTTTATAATTGCAGATGAAAATATACATTACCTATTATTTAATTGGTAAACTTCGTCAACGGGTGACGGACCCATGGTTGACAGCGGCCTGTGCTACAAGTCGGCGGCCCAAGGAACCTATACTGGAACACACACCCATCTGACAGTCCGGTATTTAGCAACATAGGTGCCGGAGAAGAGAAAGCATTCATTCGGCAGAGAAAACAGGGCATGCGGACCCAGAGTTGGAAACAGGGATAACTGGTACCGGTATAGGCGGACCAGAACCAGGTTGTACAAGAATAGAATAGAATAAACCCGTCAGTGAAAGCCAAAAAGCATCCCCCCCCCCCCATACACACACCCCACCAACCAAACCAAGGGCCAACCGCTCAAAAAGGCCTAAGCAAGAAAACAGTCCAGACGATTTTTGAAAGAATCAAGCGAAGTGGAAAGAAAACCGAGGCAGGCAGGGCATTCTGGCCTCGACCACCTGTTCAGAGAAAATCCTGTGCCGAACATTGCCGGAAGAGAAACTTTCACAGACTGAGGGGGTGCCCCCTGGTCATAGTGTGAGAGAGACAGAAGAAGTCAGCAGCCTAGACATCAATGTTGTGGTTTAAGATTTGGAAAGTAAGGATATGATCACCCCGGAGGAACCTGGTTTTGACCGAGGTCAAGTCCAGTTTGCGAAGACGTTCTTCGTAGAAAAAATGTTTGATGGAAAAGCACCATTTAGTGAAGCGGCGCTGTAAGGTTTCAAGATGGGCGAAGAAAGAAGCATAACTGGGGTGGCCAATCTGAGAGCAGAATTCAAGCGTCGGGCGAAGGAAGGTTTTGTATAGGAAAGCAAACAGCTTAGGTGAAACAGCAGAGAAGTTTTGAGGAATATAATGGGCTTTTTTAAAGACTTTGCCGATGATAAAATCAGTATTGGCATGAAATTTCAGATAAAAATCAACCAAAATGCCCAGGTCCCTATGGGACGTGTTAGTAGGAATGGTAATATTGCCAAGGAGTAGTGATGCCGGATGCTGAAAGGATGGGGCGTTCCGCAGGGCAAGGCAACAAAATCGAAAATCAAGTAGCGAAGTTAAGTCGAAAACCGGGCGTGGAATCTTCGGACAGCATGGAACTGACACAGTGGCGGATAGATGCGTTGTGGTCCGGAGGAAAGGTGATGCATGACGGATGTTGAAGGGACGGAATCGGTCGTCAGACAGAACCTGTCGTTAAGACAGGAACAGGAGCAACGGATGTCGACTACAGGGAATTGGCTCTGGGCGGACCGTCGATCTTGTCTGTTTAATCGGTGTTGTTCTTGTTCCCGTCCTCAGTTCTTGTGTTGTGTTACTACTTTGTCGACGATATGTTACGGAAGCACGGAACAGCTGTGTACAGTTCACATAACGGAGCGGAAAGCATCTCTACTTAAAGAAAACTGAGATGGTAAATGATGCACATGAGGATCGTGGGAAGAAGGACGGTAAATGCGGAAGGATTGCTGTTGCAGTATCAAATATGTTCACAAGAAACATACTAAGGGTCATGATCCGGAGTCAGCAGGAACTGCAGAGATCAGTCCGTAGAGCATCGAGAATGATGCATGTGCGTCGAGCGATACTGGTTCCTCAAGGCGCATTTATAAACAGTGGCTGAAGTGAAAACAAGACACGGAGAATCAACGTGGAACCCTTGGCCGGCCGTTGCACAATCCTCACAAAGTCATCGGACCGGGGAAAGTCTGAAAGGCCAGAGAATGAAGATGGAGACCGTGCCGAACCATCACCCACTGCATGGCGATAGTTGGCGGAAGTCGGTGTAGGGGTAACACTGTTCCAGGCCGAGATAAAGTCTGTGTTCATGACGGTAGATAAGCCCAGAGGATCAGAAACGTGCAGAGAAGGAGTAACCTGATGAAGTGTGGCCGACCCGGAACAAGAAGGCAAGGGCGATTCCACAGATTCGGGTGTCTGGAATGACAAGGAGAAAGACGGGCTGCTTGGAGGCTGTCTGTTGCCCTTGAGGATCGGAAGCAGGTTCACGTGTCCAGTAACTACGTGAAGAAGCCAGGCCATGAGCCAGCAGGTCCCGGAGCGAGCATAGGACAGCACACCACGGCGAAGAAGGTGGCAGCGGTGAAGGTTAAGTAAACGTCGCTCTGAGGAAAACGTAGCGGATTTGAAGCCGCTGGAGTTTGCATTGTATGTGACGGAGATCAGCAGTCATAGAACGATTGGCCGATTGTAAGAATTGGTTGGTGTTCTATAGTCCGGAGGCGGCTGCCGCCTGGGCCTGGAGACGAGGAACTTCCGCAGCTAAGGCTCGTGCATTGTCTAGTGCAAAGGAAATTATTGACTCACGTTCAAATCTAGGAAAAATTTGCGTACATATTTCCGAGATCGCGGATCGAGAAATGCAAGCCACGAAGAAGGGTAGCCTGACGGACAACGGCGGAGGGGAAGCGGAAGGGGTTTCCGAACCGGACGGGCAGCACCTTACATCAACGAAATGCAGAAGGCAGGGTTCGTACATGGCCTTGAATTCCTTGAAAAGCCTTAAATTTAAAAACCAAAAATTCAAGGCTTAAAAAGCCTTGAAAATTGGCATTTTTTTTAAGAGCCTTGAAATGGCCTTGAATTTTGTTAGCGTACTATGTTGACGAAATTCAGTCAATTTATGCTTAAATTCATAAATAAATTAAAAAATTAGTTCGTCAGCCTATTGCTTATCTTCTGTTAACGATAAGACGTGCCTTTGTTCGTATTCAGATATAAGTGCGGTATTGGAAAGGCAAATTGTTTCGCGATGGGGCAAAATAAATACTTTTAAATGGATGTTTATTCAATTACAGAGTGTAGGCTAGCAAAATATTGAATTTATTTTAAGGTAATTTTTAACAATTTGGTATGCAAAACGGCCTTGAAATTGGCTTTTAGAGTTGGCTTTGAAAAGCCTTGAAAATGGTTTCGTCTCTGTTTTACGAGCCCTGGGAAGGAATCTGCGAAATTCAAGGTAGCTTGTGTCGGATAAGAGTAGTTTAGTTACAGGGAGCGATTGATTCTGCTGCTGCAATGTTCCGAGCTCGGTGAAGGTGATGTAGGAAGCATAGAAAAGCAAATTCTTGTCACGAAGAGTAGTTGCAGAGGTGGCCGTGATCCGCAAGGCCGGAGGCCCACTGGCCGCCATCTGAAGGTCCGTTAGGTCCGTTAAAAATCCTTCAGCCAAAGGCAAGAGGAAAGAAATATTCACATTATATTTTGGACGGACACAAACGCTGGGTCGGGCAGTCCGGCCGGTCAGCTCAGTCTGGGTGGGAACATAGCTAATACAGGACAAGGCCCATTGAATGTCACATACATGGAATAAAAAAGGAGGTGTGAGGAACAGGTACTGGGCCGGTTGGTCTGGTCGGCCAGCTTAGTCGGGGGAGGGGGGGGGGCCGGGGGGAGAACTTCTTGCAAGACAAAATCCGTGCAATGCCACATTAGCGGAATCGTCGCCAGGCTAATTAGATGATGATAACCTGGGCATATGTGATAAGTTTCCTAATGCCTCCTTCCTTGTGATGTCTGTCCCTTCCCCCCTGCTTCATGTTCGTAGTTCTATGAATGATGCTGGTCTGATGTAGATGGTATATAGCGGATTGTGGAAAGGCGGGAGCAGGTGGGGAGGTAGAGACGAGATAATTTTACAGAGTCAGTGGTGACCGGACAGAGACTGGCCTGTTAAGTCGTATTGTGGAAGATAGGGACCAGGCTGAGAAGTCCAAAAATGATGAAGATCTGTAGAAAGGCATACGAGATGCCAGGCCGACTGGATACAGTCCGATTTGACCAGTGTATCGTACGGTTCACCTGACAGTGACGTGGTCGATGTTACCTGGAGGTAGTGTTGCACGGTATTAAATTTGTGCAAGACGGTACGGTACGGTTCTGAAAACGGCGGTCTACGGTAATATCACGGTAATTTAGGAAATAATTTAGCGTATTATCCACTTGAACGCAAAAGAATCAAATATGGCTCTTTGCGTTTAATTGTTTTACTAATAGCGTGACTTCTCTTTCTTCTTGATTGGACGCTATTATGGCATCGATAGCACAAACACGCTGGGACACGCTTGTTACTGAGGAGCTGCTTCCCCCACCCCCTTCCGAAATGTGGGCACTTCATCTGCCTAGCAGTGGGATCAGGTTTCACTCCCTAGTGCAAATTTCACACCTCCGTATCGGTGCCTACTTGTGCGAATTTAGTTTAAAGAATTGCTGCCATAAAAAAAAGAGAGTAAAGCTGGTTCGTGAATGGTCGTCAGCATCACGGTAATACCGCTGCTACGGTAATACCATGGTGCTAAGAAAGGAACGATACTGATACCGTAATTTTTTTTTACCGTCAATACCGTGAGTACCGATTTACCGTGCAACACTACCTGGAGGCACAATGCCACGGTAGGCCAGACGGGCCCTTCGTGAGTTTGAAACAGAGGCCGGGGAAGGTCAAGCCTTGTAGGAAGGGAAAACGAAGTGGTTGTGTGAGGAACAGTGCACAGGTGAGATCGCATGTCGAGTAGTATCCATGAGCTGTGGCGAGGGGATCTCATCGAGAGGTAACAGGTACTGCAAGCAAGATCAAGAAGAGGCCCATGGGTTGTTAGGCCATGAGTCCTCAGGTGCCCAAGGTACGGATGTGATGAGACATCATACACAAAACACAGGTTGGACTTGTAAGCAAAAGATGAATTAGTTGAGGAAGGAAACGATGGCCCGACTGGTACAGAAACAGATATGTGGGCCCACGGGCTGATGCGTCCCTGGGCCGCGGACCGACAGGCCTGGTTTTATTCCGAAACAAAACGTGAAAGAAATGCTGGCAACGAAGCAAGAGGCTCAAGGCGCAGTCTTTGGAAAGGAGATAGGGAGATATCTTCGATAGGGAGGCAGACTTCATTGGATAAACTATTCGTTGTGTTACTGTGAAAGTTTTCGTCAAATTCAGAGTTATAATTCGGTGAACTAAAATATTTACCGCTCATTTTCACAAACAAGACAGTGTCTACCTCTTGCAAATTTTCAATGGCTGGCTGCCATCTTCCTCAGGCATCACAACAAAAGTTTTCTTGTGTTCACTACATCACTACATCGTAGTCGTCTGCTTTTGAATCCATAACTTCCCCTCGTCATTCTCCCGAGTGGAAAACATCATTGGAAGAGACTTGAAGCAAGAGCTGGGCGAAGTGGAAGCTAGACGGGTTGGTGAAAGCGCTACCCGCAAAATACGGGAGGCCACGACGACGCGCGGCAGTTATGGATTCGAAAGCAGACGACGATGTAGTGATGCTTGAGGAAGAAGGCAGATAGCCATTGAAAATTTGCAAGAAGTAGACACTGTCTTGTTTGTGAAAATGGGAGGCCGACTTGTTGGTATTGTAAATCGAGCGATTTCCGACCTGGAGAACAGTGAGCCGGGAGTGGGACGCAAACCGAGAGTACTGGGCTCAGCCTCGGGCCTTGGCCAGAATAAGAACCAGCCACGGCACAACCACACGAGACTCCATAAACAGCAAGGCACAAAGCGGACCGTCAATTAATCCCATGCGGTCCGCAGAGAAAACGGGAGAGATAAAGAGCAACCACATTCAGCGGTCGCCCTAGGAAGAAAGATGGGACGGACTCCGATCCGGCCGTTTATATACGAGGCCTGCGCCCACGCAGTTAATAGGGGCTACAGTAGAGTACGGCAGAGAAGACAACTTTCCCTTCTAGGGGTAAGAGCTCCAAGGGGGGAACTGTCAATTAAATAATTGGCAATTTATATTTTCATCTGCAATTTTAAAAATTTCTTTTGTTTTTGGTAGTTCTGTACCACACACTAAATTCTTATTTTTATCATAAGCCTAATGTGGCCAACATGGTGACAAAAATTAAAAAACGACAGCAGCACAGAATAAAAAGGGTAGCAGCAAATAAATGTGGCTGTCATAACGGCAAACTACACAATGTCACCGCCAAACCTTATCAGAATACAACACCACAACAGCAATTAAAATACAACCAAAGTTATTTAATATTGGGGAGCCAACTGCAAATACGTTTTACATAACATGATACTGGGAGCCTAATATAATTTATACCAACGGATCTATCTTTACAAACCCCATAAACCTGATACAATTAATTCACACACACCAAACGTTTATCACAGGGCACAACAGAAAACAACGTATTACTTAAACTTTCACTAAAAAAAAAAAACAACCTACATCACTTTTGCTACAACACGTTCAATTTCTCCTTCCCCTTCTGTCTCCACTATTCACATAATGCAAAACAAAAATGGCACCCCAACCAGCAACGCAAGCCGACTCCAACAAATGTATAAACACACATAACATTGAAACAACCTGTAATTACATACGAAATAAATGTAGCATTAATAAAGCAACAATACAAAACCAGTGATCTACAAAATAAAAAAAGAACCCAAGTCCAAAAAAAGGTGGGCCTTAGCAAGTAGTAATAATTTCACCAAGAAAAGGATGTCAAGGTTAACCATTAACCATACAACTTGGCTCATTGCCCTTTTCCTTTAATTTCTTTAAAGTGTTGTCCTGCAGATAATTATAAAAACAAATGACAAAATTGTACTTGTTCAGTAGCTAATAAAATAAAGTCGCATCCAAAAATAAAATACATACGAGTAGAACCAAACACCCGATGAAGCATCAACTACCACCGTAAAACCAACTGTGGACACTCGATGGTTGAGCAAACGTGTTATTGTCTGTTACGATTGGTGAGGAGGGGGAAGCGTGACGAAGTGTTACGTAACACACTAAATTTTCACTAAATTATTTATAGCTAATTTTTTTTTTAATTATTTCGCTAAATTCTTTTTCTACTTCTATTTACAACATGAAATGTCTTTTTTTCAAAATTGCATGTCATTTACATCCCTAAGTACTACCAAGAATTAATACATATAAATTATTACGTATAGCTTATGAAATTGAATTCATTCCCAAAAAAATTTACAGTTGCTGGTGGGTAGGGGAGATGTTAAGAGAATGTTACACATTTTCAGTAAGGGGGTTATGCCATTGTTGAACTGGTGTTAGGCCATGCAAAAAAAAAATTTGGTTTACGGGCGAGGTTGCAAATTGAAGCAACAGGCAACCAGGCATTTTATTTTATTTAACTGACCAAATTTAGTCAACATACCCTTAGCTCAAAGCTGAAAGAGTATGTTGTCAGTCTAAAAAAAATGTATTATATTGCTAATATGTTATTTACTAGCGGAGTCGTCTCACTCCCCCCCCCATTAAGTTGCCGTTCGGTCGGTAGATGGCATCGTATGTTCGCGCTGCTGGACGTTGCGTTCTGGGCGCTGCAGATGACTGCTTCTCATGTCCTGCTTGCTGCTGCTGCTGGCTGCTACTGGCTGCCTTGCAGATTTTGTGTAATAATATATATAGATGTTATCTGGTTTTCAAAGTTTTTTAATTTTTGTCAAATTACTTCTTTGTGGTATGAGCTAGAGGTTTGAAATTGGCACTATTGGAAAGTACGTTTCGAGTCGGTTAAAATAGTGTACTGGAATGTCAAAATTTGGCGAAAATGTGATTTTTAGCGGGTGAACCAAGATTCAGATAAAAACTTCTGACTCGCGATAATTTAAGGCACCCGCACGCGCCTGTAAACCAAACAAATGTAAACCAAACTTTGCATGGCCTTACAAATGAGTTATGTACATAATTTGTGAATGCTTCCTCAATTTTATTGACCACCATGAAATTGTTTACTTATTCATTAATAAGTAAACAATATAAAATTCATGCACACTGTCTTGGGCGGTCATCGTTAAATCGTAGTTAGTTTCTCACACACTGTGCCTGATTACTGTGCTAAAGAATCTCATGCATTACAAATGCAAACAGAATAAAAGAAAATAAAGAAGAGGGCAATGAACCAAATTGTCTGGTAAATAGGTAAACCTTGGCAGCCTTTTCTCAGTGATACGATATCACTACTTTCTAAGGCCTACATTTTTTGTTCGGACTTTGAGGTTTCTTTTACTATTGTTTTTTTTATGTATGGTAAGGCTGTGCCGACACCACTTTTCCCACTACTGGCACGATACCAATTCTTGTTTAATATACTCAATATTCAATACTGGTACTTGTGGTTACAAATCGATACTGTGCCAGTTCCATCAATACAGAACACAGAGCCACTAAATGGCAAGCCTGAATTGTCAATATTTTTATAGTGTGTGCAGTTCTAACGGATAATAGGAACTTTTTGGTAATTTTAGAGAAAAAAAAGGAAATTTTTTTCAATGAATTTTGTTTCAACTTTTTACATAACAAATTTACCTTTTTTCTCCAGACTGTAAACTATTTAATATAGAAGTAAAGGAAACAAAATCACAACAGCAAACATCCTACACTAAAAATGGCCACAATTCCGTCAGTTTTTATTAATGACTAGTATTTCATTGAGATGACGTGACCGGGACTCAAATCAAGCCATTTCTCCTAGGCCATAATAAAGACTTACCGAAATAGCTGTGAAGGCTACTGAGTTGCGGCCACGACTCCATTAGGCACAAGACATGCTGCTGCCATTAACGGAAAAAGGAACATGAAATATGGTACACAAACATACACAAATCGCGTAAATTACAGATGAGCAAAGTAAATTTAAACTATAGCTAAATAGTCAAGATTTGGCAAAATACGCTTATTTCACCAAGATGAAGTGACCGGCTACGAACTCTAGATAACTCAGAACCTTCTACGTCTGAGCCACCTCTTCAAGGCCATAAATAAAGTCTTCCCAAACCCACTGTGAATGCTGCACAGTCGTGGTCATGACTATTTTGTGGAGAGTTGCGGGAAAAATGCTGGCTTGAGTTAGTTTCATCGCATTGCCGACCGCTCCATGTATCAGTCAACAATGACTAACACGTACTCAAATGGTTATCTACATGCCCTTTAAAACGAAGATAAGCAGTGATAAAATAGCCTGCTCTTCTGACTAGAGCTGCATCAATCATCCCCTCCCGGGCGGGGCTGGGCAGGATTGGTGGAGAAACGGGGCTGCTATTGTCTCAATGATCGTTCAAACAATGCTGAACTACGACAGTCATTCCTGTGGTAACATTACGGGCAGCCAGCAGCACTGCAGCGCTCTTTGGTCAAATGCAGTCCATTTAAGCAAGTGAGGGGATGATGTAGGACCGTCATATTCTTGTTGCCCTACTTACATCTTTATTCCTTTTATTCAGTCATGTTAGCACTAAGCAAACAGATTCTAGTCACAGTGGATACGGGCTACGATGAACCTCAAGGGACCGCAAATAAGGTTCTTATAACCAAAAATTCCCTCTACCCAAATAATAAAAAAAGGATTACTGCATTATCTATGCAAACTTTCTTACAAAGTTGTTCTAACATGTAACACCAAACTGGCCTTCTACTAGACCAGAATCCATTTTCAGGATACAAACCTAACTGCCACTTCAAGTTACGTCATACTAGACTACAGTACTTTGAAGTGACACCAATCACCAGCGAGCATAAAATGACTAAAAACCTTACATTCCCAACACGTTCGGTGCAATTTTTACCCAACTTTTCTATCACAGAGCAGACATATGAATAATAAGGCTAAGTACAATGAAGCCTCTTTGTAACCTTTGCTAATTGTCCTCACTGAAAGTCCTTAGAATGCATCGTCCTATTTGACAACAACATTCAATAATAGGCAAGTATGACACCCTACACATCAAGTATATTTAAATTATGATATAGTTAGAATGAAACAAAAGAAATGCTTGGTTAACAGTGTTTTATTGTGCATATGCAGTTAAGCTGTCAAGTAGTGTCATAAAACCAAGTCTTTTGTGTCTTTTCCTACAGTGTAGGTGGCCAGCAAGTTACATTTTATTTTTCCATGCAGCGGTGTATTGCTTCAGTTCTTTGTCAGTTTTTCTTGGACGATTCCTGCAGAGAAATATAACAAGTCAAGGCAAACAAATAAAGACATTTTAAAGATCTTTTAACAGTTTGTACAGCAAGTTTAAGGATGTTGATGTGCATGTGTTTGCAAAGCTGTTCTCATCATGTTGTGCTCTGTATGGTGATTCGCTGTGGTCGAGGTATGCCAGGAAAGCTCTTGTCACTCTTAGGACGTTTTATCACAACAGTGTCAAGAGATTTCTTGGTGTTCCTTGTTTTTTGCTTAGCTATGCCAGATGTATTGCAGGAGTGTAACCTTTTGAGGTTGTGTTGGGTGGGCACTTCGTGCAGTGGTATCGAAATCTGCTTTCGCATGATAACAGACGTGCTGCTGCGGTTATGGTATCTTCGGTGGGAAAGGTTGGTCGGTTGCAAGATCGATATTGTACGGCTTTAGATGAGCTCATACTCAATACTGCAGACTTGGGTGTCTTCTCAAGGACAGATCTCGAACGCTATTTGGATTGGTTCACAAGGAACTATTACAGTTTACTGTGATTTTCCTCAGTCAAATGTCTCTTTGTTCTGTGTTTGTATTTTTGTGTGCTATCGCATATCCTCAACTGGATGAAATAAAGATTATTATTATTATTGTAAAACTAGGAGTATGAAGGGTTTAATTTTGTTTCTCTAGTTTTTGTAAAGCATTGTGCTAAAGTAGTAGCTAACTGTTGATGACATAACTCAGGTGAACTTAACTTAGCTTGCCTACAGGCCAACCGTAATCTGCGATTTGTGTATTTAACCAATGCTAACTATGAAAGGCCTTTTCATATTTCAAGTAAATTTTAGCTCTTACGAGCATTTCATGCGAAATCACACTTTCACATCTCTGTAATTTGTTTTACCTGCTTGTAAAAATTTTGGTTTTTAATTTAGGTGTATCCTTCAGTTCCAATGTGCACACTAGAAAGGATAAAAAAATCAACGTAACACACTTGCCGGTTTTTACGGTTGCTGGATTTGCCCACACCAGAATTTTCCGTTCATTTTCCAGGATTATTTACACTTTCTCTTTTAAGCAGGGCATTTAAGGAATATGAAATGGTGCTCCATGATAGTAAAAAAAGGCATGATTCTGTGAACAGAGGGCAGTCAGAAGGGGGGGGGGGGGACCCGGGCCGGGCCAAGGTCAGCGAATCTGGGAGGGCAAAGCGTAATTTGATGCCCCCTGTCAGGTTTGCGCCCCCCCCTCCCCCCAATATAGATATAAGAGTACACCCAGAGTTTCACTCCTCATTATCTTCCGGTAGTACTGATTGGTATGGTTTTAGGATCTTTATCGTTCCCGTGGAAAGTTCAGTGCCCCCCCCCCTCCCCCGGTTCTGTTGCACTGCCGCAGCAGGTGTGCAAACGATTGCAAAATGAAAATAGATTTATAGTACTTCATGGCGGTTAACTTATTTGCTTTTATTTTGGGAGGTATTTTTTTCTTGCGAGTCCGAATTTTCGTACGGGTTATATTTTATACAACAGCGAATTATCGTACTGTAGCTTTTTGACGCACACCCAGCGTTAGCCATAGTGCCAGCAGGAGAGAGGGTCAATTTTGCTAGGTAAATCCTATCGGAAATACTAGGTTCTTTTACATGCCACAATCGACATGAGCACGAGACATCACGGGGCCCTTCTCTGCCCGAAAATGCCAAGGGTGGCTGAGGTCGGATTCGAACCCGGGACCTCTAGCACTGGAGACGGTCATGCTAACCATCAGGCCACCTTGCCCCACGAATTGTCGCACTATCTGTATATTTTTTTTACCAAATTGTCGAAGATCGAATTGTCATGAATCCATTTAGATGGCTTCACAGCATGGACTCTGAAATCAATTCATTTTTTGGCTGAGTCCCCCCCCCCCCTTCCAACCCTACCCTACCTATGAGACATGGGACACAGATCAACTCTAACCACATTGTACTTACGTCTCATGAACGTAAACTACAACCAAATTTATATTGTAATGAGCTAAAGCTTGTTTGTTTTTTGTTGTCAGTTACTTGCAATTGTAATTCACGACAAACCTTTTTAGTTAGGTCTGGTAATGATGAATAAATTCAATATTTGTACCGATGGTACAATTTTGCCAATACAGTTAAATCCGAAAAAATAACAAGTTGTCTTAATTTGATGGGCGCGCTGTTATTTTTAAGAATAACCATTGATGCTGTAATTGAAGCTGGGGCGGAAATGAGAACCAACAGGTCAAATCATTAAATTTCCGAAAAACGAGACCCTAAAGGACCGCTCAGAATTTGTGGGCGGGGTGGGTGGTTGGAAGTTTGTGGTGGAGTCCTTCCAAAATTTTTTAGCCCCCCCCCCCCTAAACTCGCTCTACAAATTATTTGGTCCCCCCTTTGAAGGGCCGGTTTTTTTAGTAGCCTCCCCCCCCCCCTCGTTACAAAAAAATCGAAGCATTAGTAGTTGATAACCGTTTCTGTTTACACATATCCATCCATTCCTGTGCACTGGAATACTGGTCTGAAGTAGACTCAGAAATAATCCTATGGTCGGCTCCTGGTGTTAGCATCCCATCTTGTTCGATCAGAGAATTAGCTGTGCAATGCAACCAGTGCGAAAACACCGTTTTTTTTTATCGAGAATTAACCAAAATTGGTCATTCTGCTCGATCGACGGAGGGAGGGACAATTTAGCAGGAAAAATCCAACCGGAAAACTCCGTTGTCACTTTTTAAATAATAAACCACATGTGTTACAACCACACGTTGCAGATATCTAAGAAAGGAATACATACGCCTGACTGGGAAAATACTACGCTTTATAATCATGAGACATTTTATAATTAAATTACTAAGGTTTACAGCGGGGTTCGGGGCACAGCCCCGAAAGCTGAAGCTATTTTATTGATTCAGAAGAACTTTTTTAAAGAATTCTGAAGAGCATTTTTAGGACAATTGCACAACGTGAATTACCCCCCAAAAATAATGAAAATTATTATGCCCCCTCCCCTTTTAGGGCCAGTGAAAAATTTTGATCCCCCCTTGAAGGGCAGCAAAAAAATTTGTAGCCACCCCTCTTTTTATCCAACCCCCACCCCCACCCCGAGAAATTCTGAGCGGTCCCTAACTACACAAACCATTTCAAGAGAGAAATTAATTGAAACATTAAGATGATATTTGCAGAGTGAGACTGGCCAGTAAAGGGCCGCCTGTACCATTTCTTTTTTCTAGAAATGTGCTTGTACACTTGATTAAGTGAAACCTCGGCCATCAGGGCCTGGGGGAGCACTAAGTTCACCAGGCAAGGTTCTGGGACAAACCCATATTTCTTTCATGATTCCACTGTGATTTCATGCTTTGGACTGCATTGAAGACACCTTCGGCATGCCAAAGAATTTTTTGGTCGATTTTCACAGTTTGTACAGAAATGTTTTCCTTGTACGGTATGGAGGAAGGGGGGGGGGGAGGAGGCTACACAAAGGGGTTGAAACCTCAACTGAATCGGAGAGAGAGAGAGGTTAAGCACCTGAAAGGACTGGTAAACAGTAGGAAAGCATCCGAAATAGGGCAATGAAATTTCTTATGATTGAGGGTAGGGGAGGTAAGAAGTAGCCGAGAGGCCCAAAAAGTGTGACAGCCAAAGGGCGCTTGTGCCTTGGCAATATTGCCAGTCCGAGCATGGATATTTGGTAACAGTATAAAATAATGTTTTAAGGTCACAAAATCGCTGAGTGGAAAAAAGAAGGCAATCTTAGGGCAATGCACAAAGTCCAGGGAAACTTCATGACTATTAAATACACGATACACGTGCCTTCTTTATTTTTTTTTTTTTACAAACTTTAGATGTTCTTGCATCATTTTTTCTTTTTCTGTACGTATTTTTTTCTTGTCTGGCCCTGCGCCCCCAAGTCCTTTTGCTCACGCTTGTCAGTGGAAAATCTGCCAGTCAAATATTCAAAATACTGCCAGTCAAATATTGCCCACCCCAACTTGCCCACGTTTTTACTAATCGCGTCCCTACTTACCGAGGGTTATCAATCACGTGGCAGGCAATACCAGTACTTGAGAAGGTTACTGCTAGTTGAAGAATTCTACTGGTGACTCTTTTTTCCCATTAGCCTACCTTTCTTATAATTGCAAAACAGTTAAAGAAAATTTTAAAAAGATAATTTTTTTTCTAAATTTGAACAACCGAATTTGGCGCCCCTGTTAGCCATTTTTTGGGGGGCAGCTGCACTTCTACGAACAACTACAAATAACTGCACTGTGGCCCACTACTGCGTGCTAATACGCATACTTCTTCTACGACACACTATAGAAGCACTACTTGAAGGTGGGGGTATGTCGTCACTACTGCTGCACTATTAACGCTTTACTTGATATATAGACTAATCCTCACTGCTATTCAGCTGGAGTACGACGCTAATTTTGAGACAATTTTCCAGCAGGGTGACATTACTTACCGGTTATAGTAACGTTTTTGTAAGGTCTGGGAAATCTTTGAGCGTGAAAATTCAGACATTATTCCCGTAAAAAACCCGCTACGCAAATTTAATTACTTGAATATTTTCACGAAAATGATGCAGAAGCAAAAACGATTTTTCAACGTTCAAAATACAATCACAATCAATCAGTGCAAAAACAGTCAAGAAAAAAAAACTAAATGCTTGATGCACCAAAATTCACTTGAAAAATTGCAACCATTAACCATCGGCTACCATTAAAATCAGCTAGAAAGATTTTCACTTCAAAATCTTAATTGTCAAAATCGGTTGTCAAATATAGGTAACAACGCGTGTAAAATGTGACTAACGCGGTAACAATCAGCTAAGCTTGACCCAAAATTAGCTAATGTCTTAGTTGAAATTCTTTCAGTTGTTGCAGGTGGTAGCGTGCAGGCAGCACTATCTAAGCGGCGAGGGCGGTCGAGAGCATCCAATGGTTCTTGCGTTGTTCTGCGCTGAGCCGCGTCTTCGTCTTGCGAGTCTGAAGGTTGATAGTCTGGGTCTGACTGTTCGTCGGAGTTGTCTGGTAGACATATCGCTTGCAATCTCGTCCTCGGTATGAAACGATTGCGAGGCCGATGCCTGTTGTGAGCCGTTTGCTTGAATCCCCTGTGGATCTTGCGTTGCCATTGTGTGGCAGTTGCTGCCGCGAAGATTTTGGTCTTGCTTCTTGCCATTGGTAGGAAATACTTGTTGCGTTCTCCCATGCTGCTAATCGACTGCCCGAATCTCGCATGGTTTCTTCTTTGCCATTGCATTTGTTTTGCAGTTGCGATGATTTCGAAACAGTCCTGGTCCTCTGCTGGGAAACGCTTTCGGCCTTTCCTCAGGCTGGTCAACATTTGTCGGGGTACCCTGTGGTTTCTAATCTCTGCTGCCGATTGGAACTGGTCTCGGCGGCTTCCTGTACCCAGCCAATTCATGACGTCGTTGGCACTGACCGACTCGACGTTGTGCCGGCCCTGTGAGTTGCCTGGATCGCTGTACCATGTTAGGTCGGCATCAGCTGGTGTATGAAGTCCCTTTTCCAGCTCCCTGCGAATCGCCGCGGATAGGTTCGCAAAACAATTGCGATTGGTGGCGAGCATGAGTGTCCGGCGCTTTAAATTGTTTTCATGGTCTTGTACCTCTCTCTCTCCAGGCGATGCTTGCATTTCTCCCACGCTTCTGCAAAGCATTCTTTCGCTTCTCCAGAAGCACGATCATGGCCGTCAGATGGTTAGTGGTTGTTGCTGTGCTGGCCCCCGTCATTCGTGCCGGTGGTGCCTTCTTTTTCTTGTACTTTGGCCGCTTTAGCTACATCTTCTTTCGCTTCTTTGTCCATTTTGTAGTAGTCTCTTCTTCCAAAATTGGAATTGCCAAGTCAATTGCTGCCAGAGCTGACACTAGGCTGACGTCGGGGTCATTCGATGCAGGTATGGTGATGGCCTAAGTTGGCGAGCGACCTTCACTTTCTTCTGGATCAAACCAAATGGGCGTTGAAAATCTAGGTGTTGAAGGCTGACACTGCCCCATGGTATTCTTCTTTGCTGGCTTGTCTTCTGAATCTTTTATTTCACCTCCGGTCTTCATTTCTTTCTCTACCGTGACGTTAGGTTCCGTGGCTAAGGGTTCTTGTGTCGGCAAAAATGGATGCGCGCCGTCTACTTGTTCTATCGTGCCCGCTGGCGGCGGTGCGTGCAAACTACCCCTAGATTCAGTTTCGTAAGCGCCGCTCGCTGCATTACTCTTTCCTGGTTGTGGCGGTTGCTTGAGGCCTTGCATACCACATATAGACTCTTGTAATTCTTGAATTTGCTGCTGCAAGGGACTCAACATTTGCAAGAACATTGGTGACAAGCATTTCATCAGCTTAGTTTCTTCAAAATCAATGCCAAAAGACGAATTTCGCTCATGCTTAGCTTCTACCTCGTAGCGGGCGGTGCGCCTTGCGTCTATCAACGACGACTCGTCGTCATGGCAACCGCCGCTCGCTTCATATTTTAACTCCGGCAGCACTGACAAGTCTGGCACCGACGTTGAGCGCAAGCCCTTAAATCTACGAACACGACGCACGTTAAATCCCGAACCTGACGATACGAAATCCTCCTCATCCATCCTAAATTGTGAGTGTGCCATTATCGAATGCTCTTGTAAGGAGTGACCAAAGCAATGCTGCCTTTCGCGCCACTATCGCCTCTTACTCAATTGGAAAAATTGCACCACTCAAAATTGACGTGTAGGGCCTAAGTTTCGTTCGTCCGTTATTCATAAATTCAACGCTACGTGGTTAATCGCTAACATAAGGCTTACAGCAAATACTCTTCATTCAATCTTTATGGCAACCAACATTAGGAAAAGATATTTTGAAATAGCGTACATGCTTTTCCGTCGACACTTAAGCGAGTCGTCTGCGTTGACCTCGCGTCGGGCCTCCTCCACTTCTGTTGCTAGGCAACCGTCGCTCGCGTCGCGTTGCACATCTGGTTTCTCCGTTACTCGATCCTCTGGAATGCGTGGGTGGGGGCCCCGAATTGGGTTGCATTGGCGTCACTCCTTTGTTTCAGCGAAATGATTTAGAGAATTCGAAATTAAAAAAAAGTTTCAAAGACGGATGTGTCCTAACATTCATGCTGTTGCGACTCTTTTGTTTGACCAACATCTGCTTGTAATTTCACAGTCACTTTACCTTGTGCAAAAGTTAAAAGTGTCCCACAGAATCTCTTTGCTCCATGCTCTCAACCGCACCTCACACAAACGCTGGCACTTCAATGCACAACAAAGCTACTTAAGGAAAAGTTCCTTTCTTCTTTACTACCTTTCTGATCGGGTGCCAAAATATGATGCTGCCCGGAGCACCATCACATTAAAGTAAATTAGCCACAGGAGATGGTAAATGTGGATTTACTTAACGAAAACTCGATTTACATGAGAATGATGTTACAGAGCTGTTAGCAATGTTGTCTCATGGTGGAGTTCTCTCTCTTGGTAGAGTGCGGTGCTCCTGGTAACTATCGGTGAGCGAGATCATTGGATGGTGGTTGTAGGCTGTAGGCTGTAGCCTACGGTGTTGTAGGGCCACCATCACATGGTGACGAACGAATTCCGTCAAAAGCTTACACATATTTGTGTCATCATAATTTTATTTTTTATCAAAATGATTTTTTTGAAAACGAAAAATAAGTTTGCAATGGCTGGTGCTCCTCTGCTCCATGATGCTGACTGGTGCTCCAATCGTGAAGGCTGGTGTGCTCCACTCGGAGCAGCAGCTACTATGTTAAAAAAATGGCCTGCTTTTAAGTACTTGTTAGGGAAGGATTTTTCCAAAATTACGGCAGTGATGAAAACTCTTAGACCTGAGTCTCCACAAGAGGCTTACAATTTCAAGGTGGGCGATCTTTTAACACATGCAAGCAGGCAGAACATCTAGGCCTAGTCCTGTGATTTTCGGTATTGAAAATTGGCTAACTTCAGTTACAAACTAAGTTTTTTTTTATTCACAAGTTAAATATGCTACAAACTTATGTAACTATAAACTTGAAGGAAAAAAAAGATAAAAGGAAAAACAATTATAGCCAAGTTAATCTTTATCTTAATTCCTGTTGTCCTACACCACACACTGATACTTTTAAGAATTCCTGCAAAGCAACACGCTCCAATTTGAAAGCAGGAATCTTACTACCTACATACGTAACAACTGCCCCGAATACTAAAATAAATATCACTAATCATCAAGATTTATTTAAACTCTTTGTATTGTGGCCAAATTTGTTTAAACTCTTGCCAAGTGCACGATGATGCATAAAAGCTCCCGGGTTGTTAAGGTTACTGTGTTCGGGTTCCTTGATGATTATAGACTGTTTGGTTTACACAGAAGCTGTTGTTAAAACAAAAATCACACACTTTACGTATAACACACCAAAATTCAAGCTATTTTAAGGGTATTCCAGGTTTGCTAATGTGTTTTAACTCTCACGTATGATGACATTAGGTTTACGCCATGTAGTGCAACACCAACGTTAAGAGAAAAGTTGTGTAACAAAAATCAACCTACTTGTGACAGTTTCAGAGCCAGTTCTAAGTCGGCAACAAGGTCATCAGCAGATTCCAAGCCAACAGACAATCTAATAAGACTATCATTGATATGAAGCTCTTCCCGCATCTTTTCTGGAACTGAAGCATGTGTCATCAAGCCGCTGTAAATCAAACAAACCACAATTATGTAGTAACCATGATGGTAGCTTATTAGTTGAATTACAGTATAACCTCTTTATAACAATAACCCCCTTACGTTGAAGAAACCATTGTAAACACGCTTATTTTCATAAAGTCAAGATATCGCTTCATATCTTCGCAAATTTTTGACGATCAGCAGCCCTGGAGATGAAAATTCACAGGTGATCGTCTTCTTCAGGCAGTCAACTTTGACTCAAAACATCGTGCAACAACCGTTTGTCTGCTAGAAATTTGAAGCGTGAGCGTGGCGTCTGGTATTTGTTGGGTTGGCTTCCCATTTTCTTCTCAGCAGCACATTGAGTTCGGTTGTGGTGTTGAATAGCCAGGAATTCAACGTTTCTCAGATGAATATCACTTCTAGAGTTGGAGATGAGAACTGTTTTTGTATTTCCGAATTTATCTTGTGTTGCGTCTCCATGTGGTGGACTGCAATAATGTTCGTTCGTACTTAATTCATTGTTTGACTATTTCAAATTCCTTTTCTTGTTTCACCCACAAAGATAGCACCGCAGTCACCACACGGGACGTGGTACACTACTCCGTTATTGTTTAGAATACTCTTCACGATCATTTCTTCAGCTTCTTGCTTTTCATCTTTCTTCCTTTCACCTGTCTCTGCTTTTTTCCGCTGCTTCTTCAGGAGTTCCTTAAGGCCCGCACTGTTTTTGACGTAGGAGTCGAACCTATTTTTCTTTAGCAATCTTTGCGCCTCGTCAGTACTACCTTGAATGTAGGTTAGGGCAATTCTTGGTCTTCGTTCCTCAATCCTTCTGTCTTCTTCACTCACTTTAATTTATGCCCCATCTTTTTTTTTTCTTCCTTCTTTCCTTGTCTATTTTTACTGATTTTCTTATCATTCTGTTCAGGCTTCCTGGTGGGTATCCTAAATTTATGAACCTTCCTTTCGCCAGCTCAAGGTATCATTTGGTAGTTCCGAGATCCACAGTATTCCGCATCACTCTGTCAAACTCGTTCTGTGCTAGTGCTTTCAGTTGTGCCACAGGGTGCCCTGATTTGTAGGGATTCCTCTTCCCGATATTATTGGTTTTTGATACGGTTGGTAACAAATCTTTCCATCTATGTGGGTGAAACAAGAAAAGGAGTTTGAAATAGAGTCAAACAGCACATAGCCGATACTAGGAATAAAGTACGAAAACACTTATCTCCAACTCTAGAAATAATATTAATCTGAGAAGCCTTGAATCCCTGGCTGTTCAACACCACAACCGAGAGAAGACTGTCCTGATGAATATCCAGGGACCCTCAAACCCTGGCATTAGCTATCTACCGTGTGGCGAATTCAATGTGTTGCTTAAAAGAAAATGGGAAACCAACCAACAAATACCGGAGGCCACACTCATGCTTCAAATTCCTAGCAGACGAACGGCCGTTGCACGACGTTATGAGTTAAAGTAAACTGTTGACTGCCTGAAGAAGACGATCGCCTGTGAATTTTCATCTCCAGGGATGCTGATCGTCGAAAATTTATGAAGATATGAAGTGTTATCTTGACTTTGTGAAAATAGCGTGTTTACAGCGATTTCTTCAACGTAAGATGAATTTTCATAGTAAGTGATGTGACATTTTCAAATAACCCCCTTATAATCATATACAGGGTGGTCCATAAAAACCACTCCACCTGAAAATCTTCTAAGTACAAGATTTTTTCTAAGTTTCAGAAACATAGTTTTTAAAAAAAACTAAAAATAGGGACCACTTTTCTGGTTCCAAAATGCAATTCTTATTCCGAAAAAGTGGATCCAATTTTTAATTTAGAAAATGTAATAATGATTAGGTTTTCCGCTCGACTTAATCCATAATGCCATTCGTTAGACTCATTGCCGAATAACTGTAATCGATACATCAAATCATAACATCTGTCACTGATTTAATTGGCCATATTGTGGGGTCAATATTGTATATGCCGAGTGTCTATTAAAGGCCCAACATTAGAGGAATGATTGCTTATTATTTAGCCTACGTATCTAATACATAATTAGTATTTTATACAATTGATTGCCCTTATGCCATTCTAGATAATAGTGTTTATTATGGTCAAATGGTCACTGGAATAGAACATTACAATGGTATCATAAGTGTGATTCAATCTCCCTTCAATCCCCGGAAAGAAAAAATAATACTAATAATTTTAAGAGCATTCAGTTGTATTTTATAGAAAGTAATGTCATTTTCTGCACTTCAGTCTTTAAAAAGCTGAAATTTTAGCGTTAAAATTCGGTCCCGATTTTTCCGATAGTCAACAACGATAATTGGTTCTTTTATAAACAGGATTTTAACACTCAAAAGTACGGGAAAATTTAGTAGCCTATTTATGAACAGTAGTACTATTTGAAGTTTGTTAGAAAATAACATTGTTGATTTTGCTGATATCTTGCGATTATTTATGAAAATAGTCAGTTGACATGTTCAAGGCTATGAAATATGTTCAAGTGTATTATCTTGTGTGCATTTAAAAAGTATTTGCTTTAAATTTTCCACAATAAGGGGAAATTTCAGTTATTTTGGATAAATTGAGTTTAGTGCATCTTGTTTATTAGTCACTACAGTGCTAATTTTCTGTAAAACCGGTCGTGGTTACTCTTAAAATAACCACCGTCAAATTATTGCCGACTTCATGTAATAAAATTTGGGGAAAGTTTATTTTCCATTTTAAAGGGAAAATTCATCATTTTGGTGCAAATTTGTAGATAATTGTAGAAAATTTTCAAAGTGCTTAAAACCTAAGACTTGTGCTACAATTAAGTTTAAATGTAGTTTAGCTTTAAATATTTACTTAAAATCTAGTTAAATAATGCCTAGAACTAATCGTGCTAGAGGCACAGTTCAAGTCTCGTCAAGAGGCAGACAAATTAGAAAACCTACAAACCGCCAAGACTTTGTAAAATTTACGGATGCTTCAGTTAGCACTCCTAATTTAGACAATACTAATACTACACCAAATGAGTCGGATGCAAAATCAGAGCATTCCGATACTATCGACGAGATCGATGACGCATTAAATTTGCCACCACCCAAGTGAGTTCAGTCTCGTTCAGCTCATCGCTCTACTCAAAATAGGGGTAACGCTCGAGATCGGATTAGATCTAGGTCGCCACACGATAATCGTGCATCACGTAAAACTCGTGTACCTTTAAATTCCCAAGTACCGCTTAGTACTCAAGTAGCACTAAATAATCGAGTACCACCCAATAATCAGGTGCATTCAAATCAAATATGTTATTAAATAATAACATGCCACTAAATCAAAATATGTCATTAACCCAAACCGTGCCGTTAAATTTAGTAACGCCACAGCATAATCATGTGTCACCAAATTTGACACCAACTCTGACTACTTTGCAAATGCAAACAAGCGCTCAAACACCGCTTAACATTCAATTGCCGATAAATTCGCATGTACCAAATCATTCCCATGTTCCCATTACTTCAAATGTAGTAATAAACTCTCAGATTCCATCTGGAAATCAAACACCGCTAACTTTAATCCCAAATCATACTAGCGGACAACAAGTCACTATGATTGAGGAAACTCATCTTTAAAGGATTTTAGATCATACTTTAGCAGTATGTTTACAATCAAATAGCGATAACCTTAGGGCAGTAAATGATAATCATTTAAAAGTGCTAAAAACTATCACTGAATCAAATCAAAGCAGGGATTCACAAAATAAGTCTAGACTTTGGGAAGAATTACGTTCAGTCAAGAAAGCCATATTGCCTTTTGCAGGGTATGACTCAGACATTTTCGCTTTTGCGTTAATGGTCGAAAATTTGCGCACATTAGATCCTTCACTACAAGATTCAGAACTAGTTTCGGTTGCATGTAGTAAATGTACAGGCCCAGTCGCAATATATTTAACCATGAATCCGCATACAGCCACTTCCCGAAATTGGGACAGTTTTAAGGAAATTTTGGTCGATAGATTTGGTTGCGGAGGTGAAATCGTCACCCCCAACTTTGTTTCACACGTCGCAACTCAAAAAGAGAGAAACTATCGAACTTTGCGCCGCCTGGCTAGAGAAAATGGCTTCACAACTTTGGAGAGTTAAGACTCGGAATCACAGCAAGCTTTCAAACAATTAGCTAAGGATGACGGAATGCGTTCAGTATTTATACACGCTATGCCACGGGAAATCGAAGTTCACGTGACATCACAAATGCATACTATGTTTAGGGACACATGGCATCCACCCCTTAATTCTGAAAAACTGCAGTAGTGGGCTGGCTATTCCTGTCTCGATTATCTTTCACACCTCTCTGGCATCTGGTAACTTTCCCAAAGCTTGGAAAGATGCCCACATTGTTCCTATTCTAAAGAGTGGGCCCACTAACTTAGTGACAAATTATCGCCCAATCTCACTTCTGTCTATTATTTCTAAGCTTCTTGAGAGAATTGTCGTAGACTACATTGTTGACTTTTGCAGAAGACAAAACGTTTGGTGTAAGGAGCAGCATGGTTTCCTTTCTGGCAAATCTTGCCTAACTAACTTACTGACTGCTGTTAATGACTGGACCAACCTTCTTAACGACGGCATTCCTGTCGATGTTGCCTTCTTGGACCTAAGAAAAGCTTTCGATGTTGTTGACCATGCCATCCTGCTTAGTGTCTTAGAAAAGGTGGGTTTGCCACATGGACTAATTAGCTGGATTGGTAGCTACTTAAGCGACAGAAGACAAAGAGTGGTAGTGAGAGGCACTTACTCCACCTGGCTTCCCGTGACTTCTGGTGTACCACAAGGTTCTGTTCTGGGGCCAATCCTTTTTCTCCTTTTTATTAATGATTTACCAACAGTTGTGGATTCCATATGCCTCCTATTTGCTGATGACCTGAAGTTATACCGACCAGTCATCAGCGAAGAGGACACCAAAGTTTTCCAAGAAGACCTCTGTAAAATTCATGACTGGGCCACTGCTCATGGCCTGCAGTTTGGCTCCCAGAAGTGTGTCACTATGCATCTCGGTCAGAACAATGTACGTGCCAATTACATTTTTGGTAACTCTACAATGGAATCCATCACACAAAAGCGTGACTTGGGTATAGTCATTGATGACAGGCTCACCTTCAAGCATCAAGTTGACGCTGTCATAAACAGATCACGCAGGATGGGAGGCTTTGTACCATCCGGATTTACATACGTGACTCCAGCTACTACTAAAATCCTGTACACTACTTTCATGCGCCCACTCCTGGATTACTGTGTCCAAGTTTGGAGGCCCCACTACCATATCCACCTCAGCCGCCTCGAACGTGTTCAACGATGGTTCACCAAAAAATGCCCTGAAATTAAGCACTTGCCATACCAAGAGCGACTCAAAGCCTTAAACCTCACCAGTCTTGAAGATCGCTACAACAGAGGTGACATGATCCTTGTGTACCAACTACTCAATCAACTACTGGACATTGACTATGGAAGCTTTCTTGATATTTCTCAGGTTACGCACACACGAGGCCACTGTTACAAACTGCAAGGTGAAACCTCACACAACAACACTAGACACTTCTTCTTTACTGAAAGAATTGTAGTGCCTTGGAACACGCTGCCACTTCGAGTGGTAACTGCGCCTTCCCTGTCAAGCTTCAAAGCTCGCTTTGACAGCTTGTAACGAATGGGGTTGTATTTGGGGAGGGGGGGGTTTGGCGTATGAGCATGCTCAAGCCAGGTTTTGTCTTTTGTATTGTATTGTATTTCAAGCTAACACTAGCAATAACGGTAATAATGGTTAAAATAACGGGCAACAAAACCAAAATACCGGTAATAATTACGGTAGAAACCAAACCCCAAATAGAAATCAAAATCAGCAACGGCAAAATAACAACCAAAACCATGTTCCACAACACGCTACAGACATAAATGAGGGCAATGACTCATGTCACAACGGTTGCAATTCAAAAAACGAGTAAGTAGTCTGAATGTGAACAGATTCAGAACTAAACTTAAATCAGTCAGAACAGAGCAATAACGACGAGCAAAACCCACACGTCAGCTCAGTTCAAGCTCAAAATCCTGTTAATCAAACTAACGAGGTAAATAGTACTCACTCTTTAAAAGTAAAATGTGTTCCATTATTTTCAGACGAAGACGCAAATAAACTAATGCTTAATTTGTACTCAAACGTCGAATGGCACAAGCAAAAAATTGCTTTGCCAGATCGCACGTTAGCTTTGCCACGCTTTACGCCCTATTTAGGTAAAATTCCGTCAAAATGGGTTGCGAGATCTATAGACAGTAATAAAAATCTCGTAAACGAATTTACAAATGCTTTAAACACAGTTAACGATAAATACGATTTAATTGTGACTCAGTAATAGTAACTATTCGAAGACGGTTTAGATTCTACAAATTTTCATTCAGAATTAAAAAGCCGATAGTTATTGCTTTATTAGGTAACGAATGCGCAGTTCAGTTCAAACATACGGACGATTCATTCTAAAAAGACGGAGTTAAAATGCCTTCGGGCACTCCTATTGGTATTTCACCAACAACGCAGAAAGATTGGAAAATTAGAATTCCTACAGTTGTAGGAACGTTTCAACCTACAATCTGCTTAACATTTTGGGACAGCAAAAATGTTGTCGACCCAAATGTGTCGCCAGCGAAACACTCATCGTTGGGAGAGTGAGGAAACTTGCTTACAATCTAGCGTCCGAAGTTGATACTAGCCGCGAGTCAGAGCAGCAAGGGAAAGCGTCGCTCAACTTGGAGCAAACAGCGCCTAACGCCGATAATGTTCAAGTGAACACAGTTTTAAATAAAACTAAGGTTAAATATTCACGTCCATACTTAGTGTTTGATATTGGTAATAGACCAGAAATCTGTTTATTAGACACAGGTTTTTCAATTTCTTTAATTATGAACACAGCAGTACAACGCATGCTTAAGAATGTTAGCTTTAAATGCCATTTAATTCCAAAGACCACACCAGCCAACTTGGTTGGGGTAGGAAATCGTCAGATTAAAACCGATAAGAAAATATTAACTATAGAAAAGTGTGAATTTTCAAGAAATCAGGAATTTATTATCGTTCCTGATGGTTCATTTGGTAACATTTCAGTGCTATTGGGATACGATTTCATGTCGAATAAATCAGATTTGTTAGCATTAAACTGCCCAGATAACGTCTTAACTATACGAGATTTAAATTTTCAAATGTCGGCAACACCAGAATTAGCTCATGTTGCTTATAACCAAAATAAGGAAATAAACAGGGAATTTTAAAAGCCCAATCACATTTACGCAGCATCACTTAACGTAGCTACAGATGTAGAAACCAATGATAACCCTAAATTTACATGGAATTGTACGCCTAAACAACATTTAATAGACATTACTGTATCCTAGTTACGAGACGAAATAATTCCACCAAATTGCGAGAGTAGAATAACGGGAAATTTACATTTTCCGTATCCCGAAATACAGACAGGAGTATTCCAACCTGAAAACGGCGAACTTCCTGTACATCTTGGACACAGTCTTGTTAACACAACTCCCACAGGTATTATTCCAGTCATGTGCATTAATTTTAATGGATTTCATGTAGAACTAAAAGCAGGTACTATCCTAGGCATGTACACGACAGCTATTATCGAGTACGAGGATAAAGCTTCTTTAGTTTCTTCAAATTCAAAATTGCCCACCTCAAGCCCCATCGAGAAATCTCAAACCACAAGTCCCATCGAGGTATCTCGAGTTCCCATCGAGATTTCCCAAAACCAATCCAAACCGAGTGAAAACTCATCTAGCTGACGCTCCCAAGCCAAAATCTAAGGCAGAACTCGATGCGGAATGGGAAATTTTAAAACATAGGTTCACGTTTCCAGATTTAAACAAGGAATAAACGGGAGAATTTCTAGATATGCTTAGAAATCACCAAGATTCATTTTCTAAAAACGATTTTGAGTTAGGATGTTACGAGGGATACGAAGTTCCTATAGATACTGGCGAATCGCAACCAGTAAGTTCTAAAATGCACCGAGTTCCATTTCACCAGCGTGAATTATTGGATAAATACATTGACGAAATGCAGAGAGTAGGAATAATCCAAGAAGGAAATCAGGATAGTTATCTCCTTGTCTAATGATAAGGAGAAGGCCAACTGGTTATCGCGTAGTTGTAGATTTACGCGGCTTGAATTCTGTCGTGGAAAGTGTAAGTGTTCCAATACCCACTGTAACAGAAAGCATGGCCCACCTTAGTGGAGCTAAGAATTTTACATGCTTAGACCTTAAGTTCGGATTTTATCAACTTAAATTAGCCGAATTTGCTAAACCTAAGAAGTGCTTCTCTGCTAACTCTAAAACCAATTTTTTTAACAGGCTACCAATGGGCCTTAAAACAGCGCCTGCGCACTTCCAATTTTGTGCACAGCAAATATTTGCAGACAGGCTAGGAGCCTATTGTACCGTCTATCTTGACGATTGTCTCCTGAGTAGTCCAGATCTTAAAACCCACATCAGTCATGTGAATCGAGCACTAGAACTAGTCGCTCGTTCCAGACTGCGAACTCAGCGTTGAAAAATGTGAATTTGCACGTAAAAAGGTCAAATTCTTAGTCTTTGTGTTAGACGAAAACGGGATACAACCCGATAGCAATAAAACCAAGGCTATGCAACATTACCCTACACCTAAGACACCTAAACAAGTCTGTTCATTTTTAGGTATGGTAAATTTCTACAGGCGACATATTTCTTCATTCGCCGAAATGTTAGATTTTATCCAAACTAACAAGGAAAACCTGTAAATTTCTATGGGGCGAAGATGAAGAAACAGCATTTCAAGAACTCAGGCGAGCTATGATAAACGCTGCAACGCTTAAAACACCCAGATTTCTCTAAACCCCTTTTCTTGGAAACTGACGCTAGCTGCATAGCGATCGGAGGTTGTTTAAGTCAGTATCACGGAGGTATAAACTTTCCGTTAGCCTACACTTCCCGAACCCTCACTGAGGCAGAACGGAAGGAAACAACTATAACAATTCTAGCAATTATACATTGTATAGATTCATCTTGTTGCTATTTACTTGGTAAGATGTTTTTCCTAACTACGGATCATTTATCAATTTGCTATATTTATTGTGCCTCCTCCCTCCCCCCAAATTAGAAAGAATACGAATACGAATATGAATACAAATTCATCTTACGTTACAAGTCAGGCCGACTTCTAGCGGTTTCAACGCGCTATCTCGTATAGAGATACCAGTCGCTGCGTTAGGCAGTCAATTTCCTGACTGGACGCGACAACACCTAGCGGCGGAGCAACGAAACGACCCATTCCTAGGCCAAATAATAAAACGACTTAAAGATCAGTCATCAGGAGATCTGATCGACGCTTCTAACAAGCGGAACATCTTTTATAAAGATTATGACGGAATTCTATACAGAATCCGACTAGCGGATCCGAATAGAGGCCGTATGCACAATCTAGCACAGATGTGTATACCAAAATCTCTACGGAACTATTGTATCAGAGATAACCATTCCACCCCTGGCGCCGGACATCGCGGAGCCAGTAAAACTAGAGAATTAATAGAGCTATATTGCTATTGGCCTAAAATGATGGACAACATCGCTCATCGCGTTAAAACTTGTCAAGTATGTCAAGCTTACGTTAGACCTAATAAGCCACTCAAGGCTAAGCTAAGAGCCTATCAACCCCTACAGAGACCAGATCATTCATAGAGCTTGGATCTCATTGGACCCTTGAATAAAAGCGTACACGGGAACGTCTACATAATTACGTTAATTGAAGACTTCAGTTGTTACGTAATTGCAGTCGGAATTACCGATAAGAAAGCAGAAACAATAGCTAAAAATACTAAAATTGCAGGGCCTGCACCTGCTTAATTTTAGGTTTTATTGCCTAACCGAAAATATACATTAACTTATTTACAGTTTCCCCCTTTGACCTATTGTATCCCCTAGAAGTTGAAGTTGCCTTCCCTGCCTGGCTCGTACTTCACCACGCATGCGCCGGGTTTGCCCATATAAGCCCCTGCGCAGCGGTGGTCACCATCATTTCTTCCCAGAACCTAGCTCATGGTGGGGAGGCTTGGGCAGTAATCAAGGTAATGTATATTTGGTTAGGCAATAAAAACTAAAATCAAGCAGGTGCAGGTCCTGCAATTTTAGTCTTTTTATAGCCGACGAAAATATACATTACCTTATTTACACTAGCAGATTTTGTCACCCGGAGGGGGGCTAGGTTCACACTTTGAGGAGCCCGTCACTGCCCCAGTCTGACTTTCCCGCGGTACGAGTCGGCTGCACCAGGCACAAAGTGCCGGTATGTAGACCAGTTTGCTATCTCGACCACTTTCACTATCGGACGGAGGACGACCATCCGCGGATGGAGGAGGCAGATCCAAAGGATCACATCGTGTCCACCACTGAGTGATATCGGGAGTGCGGATAGGGGGTTTTGTATGTTGACTTTTTTTGTAGGCTCCATCGCATGCAGAGGTCTAACATGTGAGGACAAGGAAAAGAGATAAGAAGTGTTTGAGAAAAATGAATCCTCTTATCTTGTGGGAAGTTGAAGATTGAATGGCGGAGCAGAAACTTAAAGGTAGGACAGACCGGCGGCACATGGACGAGAAGCACAGGAGAGATGATGCAATCACGGCGGGGGACAGTGTTGGTAGGAACTGGAGGCGTGTGATGGCCGGACGCCAAATTCGTAGATGAAATAGGATCTGGGAGAAAGGCCATTGCCCTTCATGAAGAGGAGAGAACTGTCAAACACCGCGGTGGCGTACGGGACTGATCCCAAAGGATACTGCGGATCCAATCGCAGAAGTGATAGCAAGGAAGAGTCCCAAAGGATACTGCGGATCCAATCACAGAAGTGATAGCAAGGAAGAGTAGTAAGTCCAATGATAATGGGAGCAGTATTGAATGGGTAGGCAGCGCGCGCAAGAGGTCAAAGGATAACATGGACTACGGACCTAAGAGTCCGGGCGAGGCGGATACACATGAAAGTTAGCACAAGCATGAGTGGCCGTCTCACCGGAGACCGGATAGATGAATGGCGAAAATCTGAAGGTAGGAAAAGACTTTAGTCCGGGGTTGTACAGAAGCCAAAGGCCAATGCCGTCGCTTTGGAGCGACAAGGGAAGCACGGCATGTCGCCCTCTGTTGTTTTAGCATTAAGCTGGATGCCATAGAAAACAGGGAGAAAGCCGCGAGCATCATCGAACTGCCACATGGAATAGCGTGAGAAGGATGGCAAGGCTGGAGTGATGGTGGATCAATGCCAGAGTGTCGCCAAGGACGGAGGGCGAGGCTCGAGAGGGAGATCCTCGGACGTGGCCGTTGTAGATGGAGGCAAAGGTATGGCGGACACGGAGGGCGTGGATAAAGGCACGGCGTGAGGGTCGTCGGCTGGTAGGGTGACGTTATTGGTGGCAGTAGGACGGGGGTCCAGTGGAGGTGACGGCGAGGAGACCCGCAGGTGGGAGCGGAGGCGTGCCAGGTTCGATTGTGACTGTAAGGTTGGACGGCGCAGTCGCGGCTTGGTCTTGGAGGGGTGACGCTAGAGGAGACGGGGCTGCCTGGTGAAGGGAAGCCGGGGATGGCATCGGTGCCACCGGCGGACGAACGTGGGGAAGGTGTTGCGAGCGTGGAAGGTGCAGACAGGAGGTGTGGGGTCCGCGAGCGCGCGCAATAATACGCACGCTATGGTGGCGAGGAAGGTATTGGGGAGACCCAATTATAGTGTGTCTTGAGGAGGGCATAGTTGAGATGTTGGGAGTGATACTTCTGGTTCACGACTTGGAGTTCGTTGGTCAGGGCCTCATTTGTTGCGAGAAGATGGGAATTCTCTGCTTGAAGAGTAACCGCTGCAGCTGCGGATTAACAAAGGAATGGAAGGTCCGCCAAGGATTGCAGATGTCGGAATAATCAGAGGAGAAGTTCTGCACAAACTGTAGATCAAAGTCGATGTTGAATTGGAGGTTCTCCATCTCCGTGGGGAAAAGGTGGAAACCTCTGGAAAGTGCTTCGCGGAGGATAGCCTGTGATGGAAAGGGAGCGAGGGGGGGGGGGGGCCGACTGGGATTCCTTCCAGTGCCGGAGGAATCGGAGGGTGGCTCCCGGTGTCTCGTGAGTCCGCTGGCCGGGCTGAGGATCTGAGAATAGAAGAATGCTTGCAGTGAGTGGCTGGTGGTGCAAATCTCTGAGTAACACGCTTAATCTTGACGGCCGACCGGATAGGTATGCTGGATTTCTTCAGGATGCTGGGCGGTGCCTTGACGCTTGAGGTACCCGGAACGGCAGGAACGGAACCAGTGAGCGGTGGCGGAACCGAACGGAGACGCTGGCCTCCCTGCAAGGTGGGAAAGGAAGATTGAGTCGTGTCCGTGGGAGAACGTGTAGCAGCCGGTTCGTAGGTCGAACTTGGAAGTCACTGTAGACGATCCCAGCGAGAACCGTATCCTCGATTTCTTAGCGGGATGGGTGGCGAGGCGCCGTCACGGACCGGAGGTGGCAGCGGTATGGAAGACCATTTTGAAGACACTGTGGCGGTCGTGGTTGCGTCGCAAGAGGAGCGAGAGTCAGCAGCGGATGCAGCAGCCGCAGCACGTTGACGACGGGCCCTGTCTGTTCGTTGTTTGGACTGAGGGTGATGCTTCCAAATTACTGCCCAGCGTATGGGGAGACTGTGACACAAATCTTGCATGTCTTCTGTAGGCCATCGCAAAGGCGATGGCGCTGACAACACAGATGAGGATCGATTCTAGGCTTCGGCAATGGAAAAGCAAAACCAGGACACTTGCACGTTGTCGGTGATGGAAAGTTAATGGTCCTTGGCTGCAACGAAGGCGACCGTGGAGGCGTATGATTGGAATCTTCGGACAACGAACTGTCAGCCATGGTTGAGTCGCGGCCGGTGAGGTTGACGGTTGGCGAGTGGCCGGTTCAAAATTTGAAAGCGCAACGGTGGCAGCAACAGAAGGTGACGCCCTCTGGTGGAAGAAAAAGACGAAAGGCGCCCCCCCCCCTCCCCCGTGGCGGATGAGGACGGGAGAGGCGTCGGGGATCACGTTGAGTATTGCCGGCATTGCAGCTTATCTTCCGTCCTCTTCTTCGTTATACTATCGTGCCGTTGTTTGTTGTGACTGATTTTGTCATTGGGTTGTATATTATGTTTTTTTTTTGTAGTGAGTAAAAGGCTGAAGCAGCGATGATGGAGGAGATGAGACGTCCTCGGTGCAGGATGGCAAATCTAGCGTCTTGGTGAGGATGGCGGAAGCGGTGGCAGCCAAAGGCCGAGGCGGTAAATGTCGTATACCAGGAATACAGACTGGGTGGTGTCGGAGGACCGGCCGCGGAGATAAGGACAAAAAGTCTGGAGAGGCCGGTAGAAGAATGGCGTAAGAGTCGTCTATGTGAACGGATTCGTCACAGGCTAAGTCTACAGCGTGAAGAGGAGAAGGTGAAGCAGGAGGCACCCCTACCCAGGAGGTGGGTTGTCGAAAAGATGGAAACGGAACCGGGAGCCTAAGGCCAGCAGGAGGGTGAAAGGCTGGAGATAAAGGTTGGTCTGCCCCCAGTGGGATGGAGACAATAGGCGACGGTAGAAGTGAACCGGAGGCGAAGGGTCTGCAGGCACCGGGTCATCCGAATGACGACAGGATAGCAAGGACGTGAACCGTCCCCCAAATTTGCGGAAGGCTCCACGTTGACTTGCAGAAGGAAAGGCGGCAGCAAGTGCCGGGAAAGGAACCGATGGCGGCTGCCGCGGATGGCGTAACACAGAGGGTAAAGTTGGTGGTCGTCCGAAATGCCGTACAGAGGCTTGGGAGAGATGGACCCGTGTGGGCGGACCGTGTTGTACCAGAGATGGGAAAGGACCAGAAGAGGCGGCAGCAGCCCCTAAGGGAGTTGGACGTTCCGTACCGGTCGCAGCGGAACGACGACGGATGGGATCCATGGCGGTCCGTCGGTCGGTCGGGTGCGGGATAGCCGAATCAACGAAGATCAGGTGTGATCCAGGCAGGTTGCCTGGAGAAGAAGAAGCCCCGTAACGGTCCAAAGGCAGAGGACGGAGAAGTCTAGTGCAGGGTGACCAGCGGATAGAGCCCGGATCCAAGGAGGTCACAGCGGGAGCAGGGACGACGGCCGGATGAACCGGGATCAGTGATCCCCCGTCCCGGCTAGCAGATCGCCCGTACTGGAGAGGAGATGCAGCGGACGAGGCCCACCGTGTTTCACCGCTAGGACGTAGGTATGGCGGACAGGAAGGTAACCACCGTGGATAGAAGGTAAGCGGCTGCGGATCGTTGGGATAGCTCAGAAGCGACCGCACGCGGCGAGCGCCCTAGGAGAAATGATGGTGACCACCGCTGCGTAGGGACATATATGGGCAAACCCGGCGCATGCATGGTGACGTAAGAGCCAGGCAGTGAAGGCAACTTCAACTTCTAGGGGATACAATAGCTCAAAGGAGGAAACTGCTAGTGTAAATAAGGTAAAGTATATTTTCGTCGGCTATAAAAAGTTGTTTTCTCACCTCATAGCTATATATGGCGCACCCGTGCAATTGTACGGAGACAATGGAAGTGAGACAAACAACGCTATTGTTGCAAGATTTTCAAATTTGTTCAATATTAAACAGAAAACTTCACTCCTAACACATCGTGGGTAGGAGGAATGGTAGAAGCAGCAAATAAGAGAATAGAAACAGTACTACGTAAGATTTCTGCAGTTGTCCAGAAAATTGGTGCGAGTATCTAGAATTAGTGACTATAGCGCTAAATGCATCATGGTTCCCAAATTTAGATTGCCGAGTGCATTAGCTTTCGAACCACTACGAATCTGCTATGAAAGTGATGACACTATAGTACGTCTAAAGTAGACTATAAGCAGCATTCGAAGTCGCTCGAGCGCATGCTTGGAAACCATTTAAGAGACAACAAAACTTTTATGATCGTATTGCACGACCTTACCGCTACATAGTCGATGATTACGTATTATTATGCGACTTCTTACCAATAAAACAAATTCTCCGAAATTACTTCGTGCTTGGACAGGACCGTTCAGAATTACGGAATTTGTTAACGATGTTATCGTTCGTATTGTACATTTTCTGGATCCGTTAAAAGTCGTTCGCACACACGTAAACAATTTAAGACCATGGTTCGTAAGTACGAATAACCAACCTGTTCCTTTTAACGGACCTACCAACTTGGAATTATCTGAGCAGCTTAACGGAACCTTGACGGAAGCTGAAATAAAATTACAACAATACATAGCAAAACTTTTGGAAGATACAACGGACTATTTATTGGAGATTCAACCACCAACGTTTGCGCCTTCCGAAACCGACGATGCAGCTAGCGGTTCAGAAACAAGCTCAACCAAGAAAGCCAAAATCGGCCGCTTATTTACAAAATAAATACCGTAAAATAGATTACGAATTTAATTAACAAAGAATGCTTGGTTCTACGCATGGTTATAATATCCGTAGCAGTAAAGCCATCCCAGAAATTAGGCTGCGTCGGCAGTTGGAAGAGGCAAACGTTGAGGATGAGTATTTGAGTATCCAACGGAGAACTAAGAATACGTGGCGTCACCGTAAAGCAGCGTCCACGCGTTCTGCATGCGGGGACCCTAGTGAGTGAAAACGGAAGTTCCTTTTCCGAAACCAACAAATGATTGCTAGACCAGTCACCTACGTAATTTCGATTCTCACAGTGCATAACACTAACCAAGTTTACATCGCACAAATACATGAAAATAGCTTAAGTCTATTATGTTTCAAGATGTAATGTAAAATAATTTTGAGACGGAAACTCGTAGCTTGTTTTAGAAAATACTATTATTTGAAAATAAGGAAAAACATGAAATATATACAAAACGGAAAATACGAAAATAAAAAAAATAAATAAAAATACGGGAAACACGTAAACACGTATAACAACATAGGAATACGTAAAATCAGTAAATATTTACAACATGACATAAAAATAATATATAATGAAAACATAATCAAACAAAACATGGTAAATCACAGAACATAAAATAAAGTAACATAACCAAAAATATTTACAAGCATGTTATACGAAATTTTTGCAACAAAATATGAAACAAACTAAGACATGGACAATCATAAAATAAGAAAATAAATCCACACTAACCATGTCGCAACCGCATCTTACAGTATGAAATCTTAACCTAGTAAATGAGTAAAAATTTAGGAAAATTAGAAGAAATTAAAATTATTGAATGAAGGAAATTCAAGAAAATCGGAATGATTGAAATTTAAGAAAATTAAAAGAAATTGGTAATAGTAAATTTGGCCATAGAAACGATTTTGAAACCGGAAACCGAAATAATTTGACGAAGAATAAATTTAAATCGATACGGTAAATTACGGTTACAGAGAAAAAAAATATAATAAATTAAGGTTGCAAAACACAGCAAAATAGAATAAATATATACAACAACAACCAAATTCCAGGGTTCTGGTAAATAAGAAAAAAAAAGGGCAATATAAAATGAAAAATAGTCAAGAAATAAAATAAGAACATTGAATACACGTAAAACATTTCCTGAAATAAAAGATCAAAATTAGTACATATAAAAACATTGTACCATCACGGATTTAAGAAGTATAAATTTAATACTTGGTCATGATAAAATGATGAAAAAAAAAAACCAAAAGAGAAAAAATTTTAAGAACAGGGAAATTTAATTTTGACTAGAATTTAAGATTTCATTTAGAAAGTTACGAAACTAATTGGGAAATTTAATTTGGAAGAACTTTCAGAAATCTATGATCATAAAAACATGACATTTCCCTTCAACAGTTAAAATGAAAAACAAATAAAATAAAATATATACAGTATATACAACCCTGAAATCAGGGCGGGCAACGTCGAACTCGACCACACCGATCACTCAGCGAGCAGTCGAGAACGGCAACGGCGCTAATCGTCGCCGCTGTCGCTATTCGGGTCATCTTAAATAAAGAAATTGAACGACAAAGATTACATTCAGTCGTAAAATTATGAATGCATGTGAAATTGACATGTAAATTGGTTCATCGTAAGTATAAACTTTCGCATATGGCGATACATGTTGTTACCTTAATTTCGCTCACATTCATAAGAACAATATGGAGGGAAATCATTGTAAAATTGTATACGGGATTATGATGCTCAAGCATATAGATAATAGCTGGAACATCTTCTTTTCCCGACATAATTGTTATAACCGCATGAAAATTTTGTGAGTAATACTACACCCCCCCCCCAGTTCCCCCAGTTAAAGAACTTAATAATGGTCCAAATTAAAATAAAACGAGTAAAATACCCTATTGTAGACTATAGTTTACAACCATTCTTGAAAACCATTATTTAGAGTTCGAACGCGGAACGGAAATATAATCTTCCTACACGCAGAGAGCCTAACTAAATGGTAGAACTTAATTCGCGCTACCGCATTCGTTGCGGCAAATAGTTCAAAACAATAAATTTAGCGAAATTACACTTCTAATGCTAACCGGATGTTTACCGGATATTTAAAAAAAATTAATGTTTTACACTGTTTAATGTTATAATACCATATAAAAAAATTACGGTTACTAAAGGGAACCAAAAATTATACTAACCCCCCCCCCCCTTACTAAATTTTTCAGCAATTGAAATTTCACTCACACTCTAGTTATTCTAGATAAGCATGTTATTCTTGAAACAGAAACGGTGCCACATGAATAAATAATAGGCTATATAGGAGTCCATTTTCATTAACTTATTTCGGACCACCTAGCCAAAATTAAGATTATTACACAAATAAATAAGAACATCACTGCGCGGCACGGATTCCCTTTCACGAATAGAAAAATGATGAAAGCATTCAAGGACATTCATTTCTTAAATTTAAGAAAGAAACAAATGAAGGTCCTAGGCAGATGTTACTTTAATTATTTTACAGGCATAAATTACCGAAAATGTTATGAAAAAGGAAACTGGACGAACTATGCATGTAGCTATGCTATATTACTTAAATTTTACATCCATAAGGATATGAATTATAAAGTTAAAATCAATAATAATAATAATCAATATTGCATTTCACATCTATAAAGAAATGGATCATGAAACATAAAAATTGCAATTGCATTTATTTTGAAGACCAGTTCGTATAAATTCCTTTTCCAGTGCTTCAAATAATTAGCACCACGTTGTTAATAGAAAACAACATATAAATACATAGAAATTGATTTTATACCACTTCATGTAAATGTAACTTAGCAAAAGCCTAGAATTTATAAAGCCTGTACCAGTAAAATTGAAAATAAACACCCTACTTCAAATTAACTTAATTTTACTTTTGAGAACCATTAATTTAAAACTAAAACACTTTGTAAAAAAAAAATAATTGTCAATAACGGCATTTCTCTTTTCTCAAAGAGCAATAATGTATTTTCAAATGTGTATAGCGCATTAGACTTTAAGACTCGTTACAGTTAATAATTAAGCTTAACTCGCATAATATTGTGATAAAATCTAAATGAGCTTATGGAAGTTGTTCAAACGGAAATAGTTTGCATAAACAAATTTGATATTATCATTTCCACTTCCAGCAAATCAAAAGTAAAATTTCATAACCATTATATGAATGAAATTTGAAATAAAATTTAAATATGAATATATTAAGCCGATATCTGGAAAATAAAATAATAAATAAGAATTTTCTTACCATATTGTCCATCATGGCAGACGGGACAGTCACGCCTGCAGGGACCGGGTGGATACATTGTTGGCTTCCACTCCCCGAAGCACCAACATTAACCGCACCGGGAGCATTAAGGTTTTGCATTGGAGCAATCGGGATTAGGTCTGGAAGAGGCGGCAGCTCTTCAAGTAGACAGTCGGGGAACAACTCTGCCAGGTCTTCCAGCAAAGTGTCATTTGGCGAAATAGTGTTCTGTTGCCGAAGGGCTTCTTGATATTGGGCCAAAGCCCGATGAACGTTTTGTTGGATGAAAAACACGTTTTCAGAGTTCACGGCCTTCCAGAAGTACGCCGAAAACCTTACAGTTTCTTCCGGAAACGGGGGAAACGCCACATACCTGAACGCCACATACATAACGCCACATACATTTCTTCCGGAAATGGGGGAAACGCCACATAGGACTGCACCCTAAATAATGGGAGCTCAGACGTAGCTGTTGAGCTCTGGCGATTCTTCGGGAGGTGTACCGTCCACGAACACATTTTGACGGGGCTCTTCAATGATCAGCTCCATGAACATTAATTGAAGATCGTAGTCCATCGGGTCTTCACCCGGCAACATCGGCGCAAACGGAATTTCTTCCGTGATCCGATGTGGACATTCCGGAAATAATGCCGGAGTTCTTTTGCAGTATTGGTAGTGATCAATACATGCGGATAAAAGGAGTATGTTGAGGGATAGTAGCTTTAAGAATTCTTTCACAGAACGAGGTATGTTCTTCACCGCGCTCCTCTCCTCTTTTGGAGTCATCTTCCTCTTCCTTTGCGGGGGATCCATGCTGATAAAAATTTGGGAAGCGAAAGCGAACAGTCGGATGGAAGTACACAACTTCGTGTGCGGGTAAAATCGCTGAATTTTTCAAAGTCCAAAAATGTGACCCAAAAACGGTCATTGGCAAAACCAATGAGTGCAAAGTTCACGCTTGACGTCACGAAAAGGGGGCTGTCTCTTTTTCCTGGAGACCTAGCTCACCCCCTCTGCTCTGCAGTGACCATCAGCTATTGTTTACATGGCCGCATTTTGAGGTCAGATCAAGCCGACATGGCCCAGAGCTGTACCCCCAACCCTTTCAACCACCGACCACTTTCGTTTATTGCCTACCCCCTTCCCTGAGCAGAGTGAGTGAACATGCTCAATTGCACTCATCAGCAAGTGAAAGGGATAGTTAAAGTAGGTCAAGATGGCTCACCTTTGACCATGACAACAGCTTGCTAGCCACCCAAGAAGCTAAAATTAGCAAACTCACGCCATAGTGGGAAAATACGGAACTATTCTTTTGAAATAAGAAAAGAAAATTCTGAAACATTATTTCAATGAAATAAAATTATTTTATTTATATATAAGTATCACTAACAAATACAAAATTGTGTGAATAATTGTGATATGTAACTTGGAAATGTTTGTGAATGTAACATAACTGATGTAGTCCAAAATTCATGCATTTTTCAGAAAAATTGTGCAACATGAAATGAATTGTGGAAAAATTTCAGGATGGCAAACAAATGGACAAAAGAAGCTAAATCATTCCAGGAATCATTTCAGGAATGGATTGACTCTCAATGTAATCGCAGCCATTATGCTATATTTCGAGGCTAAATCATAGAACAGGGATCAATCCAACATGATCCAGGACTAATGCATTAAAGGATAAGCGATTCCTAGCCTTGTGGTGAAAACAAAAGTGTAAATCATACACCCCACCCCTCCTTTCCATAATACAAATAAAATTAATTGCCATTAATACGCAAATTTAAATATAGATTTGTCATAAATTAATGGGGACCACATATAATTTACTATAACTTGAACCTAAACACAGTAGTTCAAAATGAAAAAACTTTGCTGTTATTTGTAGTTAAGGCACATTAACTTGAAAAACTTTTGCACGTTAACTTTGTAAAACTTTGCCGTTACTTGTAGTAAGGCACATTAATGAAAAAAAAAACACTTTTGCCATTACTTGTAGTAAGGCTTACTTAAATGTAAAATCTATAAAATAATTCACTTTGTGAATTCAAATTGAATTTGGGTGAGGTATGCTTAAGACTTGGAACGAAAAACACAGTTCAGTCAGTGGATACACTAAGTACCTCACATGTAAGTTCCTCAGGAACAGATTACACACGTATACTCAGGTTGTAGTGAAAAACCTTGAAAGATCTACCGCATGCTGGAAATTACTTTTTCCAACCGGATGTGAAACTTGCATTGTAAGTGCAGTCTTATAACCGTGCGAAACAGATAATGGAGGCTGGCCAACTCGTATTATCATAATTTGCAAATGGTAACTAGTGCTGTAGTTACAATATCGCTCAGTGACTGGGAAGTCGGACAAAAAGCGTGTCCCGCAATGAAAAAAAAAATGTAGCGACTTCCGGTGCTAGCCACCATGCAACATCACTTCTGAACAAGTTATTCAAAATTAAGATTGCCGAGATAATGTTATCTCCGCATATTCTTAAGTAAACAGTGCAGTTGAAGTGCTCGGATACTGTACAGTAGTGTTTATGACAGCAGGTTTGTTAGACCTTGCATATCAGATTTTAATTGGCAGCAAATGAAAAAAAAATGTTGTATGAATGCTGCATAGAAACCAATTTGATTTAAATTTAAAAAAAAATTAGGTTTCTGGAATTATTCGAATTCCAGCTTCAGACTTTCCTGTGTATTGGTTGCTTATGTTCAGGAGCACCAATTGAGGTAGCATAGGTCGTACACGGTTTTTTGCCATGCAAAAAGCTCGTTGAGGGCGATAGCCTTACAGACAAATAACTTTATAACGTTCAATTTAGTGACGGTTACGAGTCACTACAGCCTCGCACAACATTAGGCTCAAGGATTGTAACATTACATCCTGTAGTATAACATATTTATTGTGAGGAAACACAATTTCTAACAGTCAGGTCTGTTGGCGGAAACTTAACTGTTAGTTTCGACCTGAACATAATAGTCAAAATGGGTTAACACATATATACATTAAAACGGAAAACAGACAAACACGAATATGATTTGTTTCTTAAAATTCCTACGATTGACGGCTTTCCGCACTGGATAGTCTGAACTGTCTCGTAGTAGTCAAAAGGATGAAACAAATACAAGTACATATTAAAAAAAAATATACTTTATACACCACATCAACTACACCACATATATGTTGAGTTTCAGTACTCGTTATGTTGGTTTGAAAAAATGAAACTTACGAGTCAAATACAGACCCTTACAATAATACTACCAAAACATGGAGTACGTGAAAATCAAAAAAAAATGAACATTAAGTAAGCAATGGGCACACAGTAAATTTTCTTTCATTGGGAATAACAGTAACTTGACACTTAAATGACGGGTTAGGCGAAGGTGACTTAACGGGGTAATGATGCAAGAATCCTGTCCCCCTCCCAATCATATTGCTTATTTGTTACCATGTAGCATGAATATTTAGCATATGTGTTTGAAAAAAGCATGTTAGAACTGACTTTGATTACTTGGTCGCCGGTTTGACTCCCAGCACGGGACCAAACAAGTGATACTATAGTCAGAAACATACAAGTTTTCCGGGCGACTCATAACTGTAGCATGCATATGATATTTTATTTTATGAAGACTGTGTATTCCGATGAAATCTTGTTGCCATTGGTACTACCGAAAAATTAATGATTAAATTTGACAATGTCAAATAGTACTGTTCAAATCGAATCATGGCCATTCCATTTGATTGATAATTATTGATTTGGCTGTATAAAAGCAAATTACAGTCACATTTGGATATGAAGTGACTTTTCTTCAAAATGTGAAGAGGCAAGAAACAAGAATTCAAAGGGAAAAATTGAAAAGTTGAAAAACCATAGCTTGTAACGCTTGTGTTTTCTTTCATTCCCCCCAGCCAGAGCAAAACTAGGCAAAATGGCTGGCGACATAATTACTGAGGGTAGAGTAACTCCTCAGCTTTGAATGACCTTGGCCGGACTGTGGCCAAACTCGAGGCCAAAAGTAGAGCACAATCACGATGGAAAAAGTGCCACGCCTCCCCTCCCTTTGAAAGCGAGAGGGAAACAAACCCATGTGGCTACCGCCACTGGAGAAAGAATGAAATATGATTTATTTCAGACCACCAGCATCAAAAGAGATTTAATTAAACTCTTGGGTTTATTAAACTTTTGGGTTAATTAAACTTTAGGATTTTGCAATGCGCTCTTGCATGCAATTTAAGCCATACAGTATTTTATTCCAATTCCACCCAGAATAGTATTGCTCAATTACTGAGACAATTTAATCTTGCTGTGCATAATTATTGCTCCGATTTCTGTGAAAATTTTTTTTTTTTACCTCGAAGAAGGTGCGTTTTCCCTAGTCACACGATGATTAATTACTTTGGGCCAGTCAGTATATGCGAAATTCTTGCTTAATTATGTAAAGCAGGTTCTGTTATTAATTAACTGGGTTTGGAAGCTAAAATAAGGAACCACTAAAAAGGTACCATGATTTTAGTCTGAACAGGGATTATGTAAGGAAATAATTAATGACTTAATTAGTATTTATAACAGAAACAATACAACTAATTAATTACATACATATTTGCATAATATCATACATTTATTAAATGCATGAGCCGGATATTTATTCGGATAGATCAAATAGACTCCAGATAAGTAAATATACTTAGGAGGAGTCCTTCAAAAACGATCGAGAGGCAGCAAGATCATTGTAACCAGAGCAGTGTAATTGCACCTATTGTTAGAGTTTAAAGGATGGCATTACCAGTTGACAATATTTACGACAGTTTCGTAGAACCTAAATGACTTTCTAGAAGTAGATTTAATTACGATAAGATCGTCGCTCGTGATCGATCACTTTAAGGAATAACAATAAATCACTCCCACACGGGACAGTTAATTATAGCGGTATAACTTCAAAGCGCCGAATAGGGGGAACAATTAATGAACCCGAAAGCAACAATGGAATGATTGACATGCGTAGAGGTCCCATTTGGCGATAAAGAGCCCAGGCTCTCAGAATGTTACTATATTTAGCATTTCAATAATAAATCAATACTACAATGGATCAATCATGGCCGATAACGTTACAGTATTTAAACCCAACCTCGGAATGCATGATATCAGTCGATCAGCAGCCGCTCAACAGTTGCTAACTAATTCACGCCAGACAATTTCCGGAGGTTCCGATTCAAAGTACGCCACGCCAGAAGCCGTGCCGCAGTTGGCGACGGGGCTTCGCTGCAGAGCTAAAGCTGAGTGCCAATAGCCTCACTCAAGTTTCTATTATAGAGGCTACTTAGCTCTATAATAGAAGCTTGAGTGAGGCTATCGGCAAAGTATTCTGATTCAATAGCAATAGCTAAGATTGTTTAGCTTAACTAGTAACAATACGTACGCTACTACATTAACCCGAGATCCCTTAATTTAATTTAGAGAATATAATAATGATTAGGCTTTCCGCTCCACTTAATCCGTAATGCCATTCGTTTGACTCATTGCCGAATAATTGTAATCGATACATCTAATCATAACATCTGTCACTGATATAATTGGACATATTGTGGGGTCAATATTGTGCATGTCGGAGTGTCGATTAAAGGCCCAGTATTAGATGAATGATTGCTTATTACTTAGCCTACCTATCTAATACATATTTAGTGTTTTATACAATTGATTGCCCTTATGCCATCCTATATAATAATGTTTATTCTGGTCAAATGGTCACTGGAATACAACATTACACAAACCGCAGCTTTTTCTTTAATTTAAGTAAGTTTTGCGAGTCTTAAAGGTACATTACCACGTCGTTCATCACGCTCACTCTATTGGCGTCGACCTAAGTTTTATATAATTTAGTTGATTTTGGTAATTATTTGTTTTTAGTTTCAAAACATGTCATTTAAAGGTACATGCCTCCACATTAAGGCTTTCCTGTATGACTCAGTTTAGAAACATTTGTTGAAACCGATGAAAATGTTGCAAACGATTTTAGTTTGCAGTTTTTTTCCCACGTACGACCTGGTTTGCCTAGTTTTACTCTAACGTATGTAAATCCTGAAAATTTTAGCAGTTTAAAGGACGTAACCCTAAATTGCCCTTTTCTTGCATTTTTTAGTTTCAATCACTGGCACCCGCAGACTTTCAAGAAGGGAAAGGGGAGCACCATTGTTAAAAATAAGGCTAAAGCAAAAATGAGAAGGCCAACTAGCACAATGCAAAAGCGCGCAGAGCAACATTTTCAATAAAGATGTAAATAAAGGCAAGCACTATTTTTGCGACCCTGCATTCATATAGGATTAAAGAAAATAGGTGTCTAACAGAAATCTAGTAATCACTGTAATTGATGAGCTTGAGACCTTTGAATTGCTATCACAATCCTTGAAAAGCCTTTGTTTTAACGACTTTGACTTTGTTTTAAATGTTTTTTTAGTAATTTTATCTACCAAAAGGGCATCTAAAAAAAAGAAGGGGGGGGGGCTTACTCCAAGTGCCCCAATGTGCAGGAATTCTTGGTTTCATTCACCATACCATTATTTATCCTAGTACCAAAATGCGAGCCAGGTTACGCTAAACAGTTTTCATGATCACTGAATGTTCTAAACCTTTTCCATATAACATATAGCATCGTCACTGCACCGAATGCCAGTTGAAAATGTTCTCCATGTCCGTGACACCTCTGTGAGCGGCGCTATTCGAATAAAAACCTGCGACTACCTCAAAAAGCCTCGAGCGACCCCCCCCCCCCCCCCCCGGATGTTGGCTTCTCCCGCAAGTTTTCAAACATTTCAAAAAATAGGACCCACTTTATCGGAATCAGAACTGCATTTTGGATTCAGAAAAGTGGTCCCTATTTCACTTTTTTCAAAAACTTGGGATGAATTATGATATGCATTGAAAAAAAATCATGACTATTCCATGACTAATTGGGGCAATGACCTGGATTTATCATAATCTGCTATCACGATTTGTCATGATGTTCATGATGGTGTTTACTCATGATGCTTATTTGTGATGATGATCATGATCGGCTCATAAGAAGTCATGATAGCAGATCATGATAAATCATAAAAAATCATGAGAAGTCATTGCCCCAATTAGTCATGGAATAGTCATGATTTTTTTCATTGCATATCACGACAATTTTTCATAAGAGATGAGCTGAACGACAGTGGCCATGGCGACGGGGAGCTATAGGAAAACGTTGTTCAGCTGAAGCTTCACTAGCCACGAATGAGACGAGGTGTAGTGTTGACACTCACTCCGTTCTCCGTCATGAATGCTGGATAATGGATGAATGGAAGTGATTGTAGCAGCAGGCAAACAGTTCAGGCTGAGGAAAATCCAGGCAGGAGTGGTGCAAACACTGACCAGCTTGAGGGACGAAAAGGCAGCAGTGATGAGTGTTGATGCAGAGACGGGTTGGGATGCAACAAATGCAACAAGATCAAGGTAGCAATGTGATTGTTGGTGGGTGGGCTGCAATGTGATGGTTGGTGGGTGGGCTGAAGTCACCACATCAAGGGCATGGCATGGTATGGCACTGAAATAGGCACTAATGGAAGCATTCGTCTTGTCAGTTGAACGAAGAGGAGTTACGGATGGGGGAGGGGGCTTCATTCGTAATCTCTTGGAACGGCAGACAGGTTCGGCAGTTTATTCTGCTCATATGGCTGAGCTGCAACACAGAGTAGCTGAAGAAAACGATGGAACTCCAAAAGATTGGATGAACGGCGCAGCGGGAGCCCTGCAGATTCGGCAAGTTCCAGAAGCATTCCCAGGAGCCGAATGGCAGGAACGGCGAATGTGAAGCATCCTCTTCATTCGGGTGGAAACGGCATTCGTCCAACAGGATACAGCAAACGAGTCCAAATGAGATGGTACAGCCCATTCGGTCATCAAATCGATGGCATCGTCAGTTTAGGTTGGGGAAACAATCGGCTCCACAAGCAATGTAACATCAAGGGCGAAAGACGAAATGTACCGTAAATCGCGTATTAAACGCCCAGTTGGAGCTAAAGCCCCCCCCCCCCCCCCAATGCTTTAAAGTCAAAATCATGAAATAACGAAGCTAAAGCCCATCGCTTCAAGCTACGTTTTTCTGCTACAAAATTAACTAACCTAATAAGTTGTTCATCACATTACTACACAATTTTTTTTTTATCATAGTAATTTTAACAATAATTAGTGGTAGACCAGTGACTAGGCAACCACTGTATCCTAATCTATATAATCCAAAACAAGTACCTTGAAAAGTTAAACAGTAACTTGGGATTGGGTAAATAACATGGATAATGTTATTTTCTCAGTCTCTAACATAACCCGTGTAATCCAAAAGGTTGATTTGTTCTCTTCAACGTTATTGTCCTTGAATTCAGTAGTTTTCTAATCTCCTAACTTAAAAATTATCTAGGCCAGGATACAAACGATGTACGATTGTACAGCTGAATGAATCGGGATGGAGGTCTCAAAACAACGTCAACAATCATAGTTCAGCAGTAAATAATTGCTTAGTCATGTATCCCTCAGCTCAAGTTTAAAATATCAACATTATGTGTTATTAAATGGGAACAAATTAAATTCATAATATAAAATTCTTGAAATTAGATATTCTCAAAATTAATTTGTTACTTTACTGCTGAATTGCTCACCAGCAGTTATCATGGATACCACCTTGGATATCGGCAGGGTGCACGAGCTGACTGGTTCCCGGTAAAAGGAATTGATAATTATAATTTTAAAAAGTGTACATCAGGATTTTTATTTTGCAAAATCGTGAAAGCTAAATAAAATTCCTGTTTAACAAACTTCATTACTTAATAATAACGCAATAATAATGTTGTAATAATAATAATGTTGTAATAATGTAACCTTACTTTGTTGTACCACAAGACTCGTGCAGTTTTACTGGCAATTGTGCACCTTCCAGATAACCATTGAGTGCAATCGTTTGCTTTGTGAGTGAGCTGCAGAGACTACTGCAATTCGAATTTATTGCATTTAAACCTGTTTGAATTTAATTAAACTGATGTAAACTGCATCCCAAACACTTGCGACTGCTAATGATACAAGGAGCTATTAAAAAAGGAAGTGGCTATTTACAGGTACAGTACCTGCAAACAACTGGCTA
>JAHWFP010270810.1:0-27172 GCA_023313725.1 Lithobius niger | reverse complement strand
AGGTAGTAGTTTAGAAAACTAGTTTTAGCTTTAGTTTATTTTTTCGGACTTTATTCTAAATTATAACTTAAAGTTTTAAACTAACGTTTGACTTAGGTTTCGTGATTATGGGTAGTTAAAACCATCGGCATTTTCTAGTCTCCCCTCCCATAACTTAAGGGTCCCCTTTCTAAAAACCGGCTTTCTTTCTGTTTGTTTTACAACATGTAATCAAGCATTTATTTTTGAGATCACCAGGTCCTGTAGCATAATTACAGAAGCACAGACTTCGATGGTAGGGCCCTGATTATTGCTAGCCTGACTCAATGTGAATAAGTAGATTTGATCTTGTGCTAGATGCCTTGAAACGTAATCTTAAATTAGACTAAGCTTGAAATTGTAAGATACTCTAAGTTAGAAAAAGTAACACCAAAGAACATTTTCTAATCGAAATTGTAAGCGTGAATTTTACTTTTAAATTCGTTGCCGATAATTTTTTGTGTAAAAATTACTTGTGTGCTTTTATTCAAAGCTAATTTGTAGACTAGTTGCCCTGTAAAGTGTTTCTTTCCCCTGTTTATTAAAATGTAGAGTTTTAAACTCAGTTGCTTCTAGAAAGATTTAATTTGCTAGTGTTTTAACTAAAAACAACTCTTTTTATTTAAAGCCTAAGGTTAGCAATTAAACCACCCACCTGGTGGCGGTGAACCAAAACGATTAGATAGTACTAAAACTTCAGATAGGACATAGACGCTCTGTTCCTAACCGTGCAGTAGTGACTGCCATGCTTGTTTAAACTCTGCAAAAGTAAAAACGGCCACCCAAAGTACTTCTAACTTTCCCGAGACCACACCAGATGTCGGTGCAGAACAGTAGGCACCTCTAGGACATGTGAGCACCGCTACATCTGTCAGGTAGTGACTCAAGAGGAGAGGTAGGGAGGGTACAGGTAATGTATGTTTCCTCCAGGCAATAGAAACAATTTTCAGCCGGCCGGGCAGAGCGCCGGCCAAATACGGCTTCTAATTGCCCTTCGGAAACATAGATTACTTGTGGATTTTTGCATTCACAGTTGACCTCGTCAGATATGGAGGCGGGCTCCACCTGACGGGGTTCCTAGGGTTACGAGCTGGCTCCCCCCCCCCCCCGGAAAAAAAAAAACAGTTTGCAGTTTATTGAAAACATAATAGGAATTTGGATCTCTTTCGTAAAATGTGGTGGCCCTGAAAAGGGCGGTTTGTTTAAAGGCGAGTCTTGCTTCTGCTTCAGGACATCTGCTTCAAGATATCTTGCAAGGAATTTGCAACATTTTCTTTACAGCACTGGAGCTAAGCTACCTCCAAGCAACAAAACTAGGGATAGTCCGATATTGATACCGGTATCGGTATAATCTGTATTTATCGGTATTTTTGCCATATCGGTATCAGACCACTATAAGCCTTCCGATACAGATATTTGTTATGCCAAGAAATAAAACTGTCTTCCCTGAAAAACTGACATCAAGCGCGGCAAAAGCAATAACCAAGTGAGAAAAGCAAAGCCATTTGCTCAGTTCGTAATGAAAATGTGGCACGTTTCAGTTCCATGCTCCAAGTTTTACAACAACCAACTAAAATCTAACTGAGAAGTTGAATATATTGAAGCCATATGCAGGAATAAGAGTAAAAATGCTGTGATTGCTGCCCAGAACTTTTTGGATAATCTCAACAGTTGGAACCCACACAAAAACCAGAAACCGAAGTTGCATTTTTTGTATGTAATTTAAACTTTTAGTCGCGATTTTGTATTATTATTATCGGTATCGACATCGGCACTGATATCGTATCGGTTGTATCGGATCGGTTTACCTTTCATCGGTATCGTATCGGTAAAAAATCATATCGGCCGATCCCTAAACAAAACACCAGATTTTTAAATCGAAACTGCCAACCCTAACCTTGGTGAGGTAGGGTGGGCAGGAGAAATCGAAGTTTTACAATAAAATCGTTGAAATCTTAGAAGATCGTCGAGAAAACCCAAGGGGTCTTACTGAAGGCCTGAAATCTTTAATTTCGAATTTATTTATTTTTTAATATATACCAAAATGTAAACAGAGCTGCTGCGAAAAATTGTTAACGGACATCGTTGTAGTTCGGCATAACGCCACGTAGATTATGTTACCTACACGTTTCGTAATTGGTTAAAGTCCTCTCACAAACAACAGGGGTACTTCACACAGCATAATCGATTTTATTGATGTCTGAAACTGTTTATAACAACTCATGCGTACGACGTAGGTTTGTGAGCGCTAATGTCGCTGTTTTCACTTATTATTTTCGTCAAAGTCTGTCTTAAATCTTCATAAAAGATGCCTAGCCTTTTATATTAATAATGTTCCGATTCCAAATATCTTTACCTTTTTTAATTCGTTTGAGTGTCCGCTGCCTTGGCTCAATGCTTTAGCGCCATGTTGGAATTTTACTTGCGTCAGTAAATCCAGTGGGCAGTGGTAAAAACAGTCAGCTCTCTCCTGCAAACCGGAAGCAGCTCGATAGTCTTTGGTGCCAAATTTGGCTGACCAAACTCTCCACCAACCAGTGAATTGGATGCTTGGAAATTTCGGCTCTCAACAAATGCTAAAGTGCCTTACATGTCTAGCATTCCTCGGGGTCCGTGCAGAAAGCAAGTTGGAGCCGTTTCCGAAGTATAAAAACCCAAGCTTGAGAGAAAATATCGTTAGCATAGCTCGACCTCGCAGCCACCCATCGCCACGTTCTCCGGGAGAGCGATGTTCTTCAGCTGCCGCAAATAAATCGTTTAGGCCATTTATTTGAAAACTTTAATTTAATTTAAACTTGATTATCGCGATAGGTTTTTGCAGGTGAAATATTTTTTGGGGACGATTTTATAAAAACTTTAATTTCATTCCCGTTTCAAGTTAAAACTTTCAAAGTGTGATTTTTTTTTCCCGAATGTAAAACCAAAGACTTGTATTTTAACCAGACAGATAAAGGTTGCATGTGAATCGTCGTCAGTGACATCATATGAGTTGAATTTTTATTCAATATTACTTGCATTTTTGCGAAAATGTACTTCTAGTGTGAAGTTGGTGAAAATTCTTGATCGTTGTTGGTACTTGAGTGTTAAGCACGATTTGCTTAACGATTTTTTTTGTTGTTGCTGAAATCTAAAACCAAGATTTGTTGTAACCAAAATGAAACTGCAAACTAAACACTGTTTTGTAAATATTTTATTAACCAATGTTCAATAAATGTAAATAGAGCGTCAGTCTGTTTCCAACCATTATTTAGTTAGTTACTTAAACTTAGAAAATTTTAACTGCTAGGAAATGCACGTTTTTTTCTCATGGTGGCAGCAAAGAATTACCGCTTGCCAAGTTAGGTTAGTTTTATTAAAGCATTAGTCCGCAACGTCGCTCCCTCCTTGAAAAGTGTCCTGCTATGCTTGTTGTCCTGAAATCCAGCAAAATTGGAAAGAAAGACCAGTAGCCTAACTTCGCAATACAGTATCCGCACCAGTAAGATTATTGACGTTTGCCGGCCCACTGTTTTGAGCCGACGCCGCTACAAACTGGTGGGCAACGGTTGGGATTTTTCACAAGTGCCGTGATCCCAGACGCCCGAGCTTACGTCAACACAAGCTCAACCTCCACTGGCCTCACTACCATAACCTGTTGTCTTCAACTAAGAAGAGTAAGCAGTCATGGATGCCATTCCACAACTGTAAACCAGGATCCAGTTATCCAGTCCTCCAAACAAGAAGGGAAAGCAGCTTTTCATCGTGGAAGCCGAGTATGCAGTTTTAGTATCACCTTTAACCATCATACTAAACCAGGATCCAGTTCTCCGATCCAGAGGTAGAAGCAACTTTTCATCGTGGAAGCAGAGTATGCCGTTTTGGTATCACCTTTAACCGTCATATGAAACCAGGAAACAACTGATGGTCAACGTCGCCGGGAAACGAAGACGATGCCAAAGTGAATGTACAGGTTAGTGCATGGACTTCATGTCTTTGTTGTAGCCAAACCAGAGATTCTTTTTTTTTTTAAAGAAAAAGTGTTTTTTTTTAAATGCTGAAATTTTATGGTAAAATTTACAACTGTGCTTGAGGTCAAAAAATTCATGTATGTACTGATCTGGATTGTGGTTGTTGGACAAATTTTTAATTTGACTTCAATAACCGGTTAGATTTCTTGCTGTAAATTCGACGACTTTTCATAAAAATAGTTTTTTTTTATGTTAGCCTAATTCTCCAAAAGAAAACATGGCCACTTTTGTGGATTTGATTACAAATATCCGAAATAAGGATTTAAAAAATGCATGCCATATTTTTGTCTTAGGAAAAAGTGATATTCGAAGTAATTCAATAAAACTTTTGCAAGATGCAGTAGAACGAAAAAAGGTTTTACTTTCTGATCTTGAAGACGTATTAGCCGTGGCTATCGAGCGTCGAGAGCAAACGTTAGTTGATAAAGAATTAACAGCTCTTAAAGTTCAAGAAATTCGTCAAAAGGATGAGGAACTTAGAATTAAGGCATTAGAGGCCGAGAATGAGAAAGTTGGCACAACGTGAGCATGAACGATCTGAAAGAGCAGCCGACCGTGAACACAAACTCAAATTAAAAGATAAAGAGAAAGAAAATATTGAAGCCCAAAATTCTGATGCTTTAAAATACTTCAATGATGTCCAACCACGACGATCCGGTAATAAAGCCTGGTAAAGTGAGTGAAGCAGTTAGGCTACTAACTAATTGGAGTATTAAATCTGAGATTAATACTTTTTTACCCATATTCGAACGAAAGTACTATGGAAACTCAACGGGTACCCCGGGATTAGTGGGTCGTACGGTTGCAGCCTTTAATGGGCGAAATTCTTGTCAAGGTTAGTTCGCAGCTAGACGCGAATGATATTCATAACTATGAAGTAGTCAAAACAAAGCTTTTAGCTAGATTTTTTCAAACAAAAGAGACAGTTCAAATCAAGTTCCGTTCTTTGGAAAAAGAAAATGAACAGCTTTTTCACGATTACGCCTTTGAATTGCGTAGCCTATTTGATCAGTGGTTATCTTTAGCCGACGCTACAGGTAACTTAGATAAGATTTTTAATTTATTGTTGTTAGAGCAGTTTTTTAAATCATGCCCGGTTGGGTTTAGGAAGTGGCTCCCTGACAAGCAAAGAGAAGCCACGTTGGAAGAAGCAGCTATTTTAGCTGATGAATGGGTAGCCCGATATAGGCAAATCTCTAGAAACTAGTCTTAAACAAAAAGACCACTCTAAGCCACAAACTGGTGCACAACCAGGTGGCCAAAAACAAAAAAATTGCTTTGGGCAAAATGGGAACCAAAACAACCGCGTTCTCAAGGATCTCAAAAGGGTAACGGTTCTCAACCAGGCCCCAACAACGTCACAGAACAAACTGGTGAGTCTGCAAAGCCTAACGAGCATTTTGAAAAGGCTCGTAGTAAGAAGCGTTTTTTTTTGTAAAAATTGCCAGATCACATTCAGAAAAATTGCAGAAAAAAGCAGTTACATCTGCAGCAGCAAGCCCAAACTATTAAATCCAACTTTGTAAATAAGTTAGGCCAACCACCGGAGTATGTCTTACAAAAATACATACATAATTGGTCAGTAAATGGTAAACCTTGTGCAATACTTAGGGATACTAGGTCAACTGATGATGTTATTGCTAGGGAACTGGTGTTACCCGAACAATTCACAGGTGAATTTATGCATTGCAAAAATTCACTGACTGATCAAACCACTGCACATGGACATGGACTGCCCGAGTGCAAGTAGACACGCCTTACGGTCCACTAATTACTGAAGCGCTTGTTACGGATCACATTGGTCTTCATTTTAAAATGTTGCTTGGAGTGCCGTCTCAAACATTCTTAGAGAAAAAGGGTATGGAAGGTCCTATTTCCTTGTGTGATGCCATTACACGATCCCAAGCAAAGGAAGCTCAGAGTGCTCCCTCATACCTTCCAATCACTCGTCCTAACTATAGGCAGGAACCTATAGAAACTAGGAGCGTGTCTCGGTAACTTCCACTACAGACAGCAGCGGCTACAGTGGTGTACAAATTTGTTAGCAGAGGTCACCACCTGCAAGAGATGATTAGAGGTGTGCGTCACGTTCTCAAGGCTTAGTTTGAGTCCTTTGGTTTTAAACAAGTGTTTAACATGGAAACAATACCAAAATAATAATAAAAAAAACTAAACAAACAGACAATCAGTTGTTCGTAAGTTGCTCTAGCCAACAATAAGATATTGCTTTCGTAGCACACGTATGCTTCGCGTGCTAAGTTTCAGTTTCGATTTTAGACAACTTGGTACAGGCGCAGTATTGTTGCTCCTTCTGGCATTAGTACATCGTACTAATTTAAGCACTCCTAACATAGACCAGCCACACACGCTCCTATTGTTTTCTATAGGCTCCTGCTATAGGGAAGTAAACAGTGATAGTGAAAATAACTCCTCAGATGAGGAAAGTGAACAGAATGAGAATCTTGCTCATAAAAATGGTTTTTCTGCTCTAGGCAAGGAAAATATGGATGGTGTTATTCTAGGACCTCAGTCAGATGATTTTTCTAAACTTCTAGAAAATGACAAACTTAAATTCAAAGAGTTGCAAAAAAATTGTGTAACCGTAAGTGAGTGTTGGAAGTCTGCTCAAATCGAGCCAGAGTTCTTTATAGAAAATGACTTACTATTTCATAGGCCACTGAAAGCTTCAGCTAGGCCTAATGCAGACAAACAGTTGGTTAAGTTATGCCTAAGGAGTGTAGAGACTTGGTGCTCAGCACAGCTCATACAAATGCATGGGCAGGTCACCTTGGTCATGCCAAGACAAAAGATAGCGTTCTCTCTAATTTCTATTGGCCTTTAGTGTTTAAAGACATAGAAACCTTTGTACAGTCATGCCTAACTTGTCAAAAAACCGACAAAATGGGGCAGAAATTTGTAGCACCGATGGTGTTAGTCCCGATGGATGATGAGCCTCTTACAAGGTACATAGTGGACATTGTAGGTCCTATTAAACCCAAAAGTAAAGCAGGGCTTAAATATATTTTGTCACTACTAGATCCGGCCACTAAGGCACCGGAAGCTATTCCTCTAAAAACAGCTGATAGCCAGTCAGTAGCAAATGCACTATTGGAAATATTTTCACGTGTTGGGTTTCCTTTTTCATTGCAGACAGATCTTGGATCGTGTTTTGTTAGTGAATTAACCACCTTATTCTTGGAAAAAAGTGGTATAAAGACAATTAACTCTTCAGTTAATCACCCGCAAAGTAATTCGGAGAACGGTTCCATCGCACACTTAAAGCCGTGTTACGAGCCATATGTCATGAACACCCAGAAGACTGGGAACGATGTTTCCCAGGAGCCATGTTTGCGCTTCACACCGCACCTCACGAGAGCACTGGCTTTGCTCCCGCTGAGCTCGTCTATGGACGAAACCTAAAAGGAACCTTAGATCTTTTAAAGAATCAGTGGATTGAACCAGATGTTCATCCGACTGTGCTTGAATACGTGTTGGATTTATTGCAGCGTTTCAAGTTTGTTCGCGAACTGGCAGTGGAAAACATGCAGAAAGGCCAGGCGAAAAATAAAACATACTATGATTCTAAAGCTGTAGAAAGGAAGTTTAAAGAAGGGGATAAAGTTTTGATTTTAAAGCCTTCTAGAGCCAATAAACTAGATATTTATTGGGATGGTCCTTGTACTGTACTGAAACGTCTTCCAGATACAAATTTTTTTGCAGACAACAAGATACTGTGTATCACATGAACCTCGTGAAACCCTATATTCCTAGAGAAGGTTTATACAATTATACTCATGCTGACGAAAAAGAAGCCCTTCATAAGGAATTCATTTGGACCGGAAACCCCGGTGACGGCCCTTTAACTGAACCGGAAGCCATGAGTTTGTTCAAAAGAATAGGTGTCATTTCTGAAGAACAGAAATTGGATTTATTGAATTTATTTCAAAAAGTTGAAGGAGTATTTTCTACACTCCCAGGTTGTACAGATTTAGTAACCCATGACATCAAACTGCTTGATGAAAAGGTGAAACCTAATAAGTATTACCGACATGTCAAGCTTGAAAAAGACTTAATTGTTACTGAAGTCCAGAGAATGCTCGGACTTAGTCTGCTTAAACAAACAGACTCCCCACACGGTAGTCCCATGATTATCGTTCAAAAAGATGCTAAACCTAGACTAGTAGCAGATTACCGAGAATTAAATAACAATTCTGAAACACAAGATTACCCAATACCTAATATTGAGGAGTGTTTAGAGAAAGCTTCCAAGTGGAAGTACATCTCGATTTTTGGACTTAAATAGAGGATTTTGGCAGGTAAAACTGACCCCAAATGCCTATACAGTTGTAGCCATCACAACCCCTATTGAAAAATTTGAGCCCCTGATCATGAACATGGGCATGAAAAATGCCCCGTTCTGCTTTCAAAAGCTCATGGATCAAATTACCAGAGGGATGGAAGATTTTGTGACACCCTTCCAGGATGACACAGCTGTGGGAGCAAAAATTTGGCCCCAACATCTCGAAAATGTATTCATCTTTTTATCTGCTATAAAGAAAGCAGGACTTATTATTAATGCAGCTAGAGTCAAGTGGCTTGTCAGACAGCTACTTTCTTGGGACATAAAGTAGGTGATGGTAGTCCTTCTCCTTCTGACTGAAGTGAAATTTTTAGCTGTGCAAAATTTTGCCAGACCCCTAACGAAAAAATATGTTAGATCCTTTTTAGGATTAGTTGGTTATTATTAACAATATTTGCACCGTTATGCTCAAATTTGTGCGCCTCTAACAGATGCTTTAAAGAAGGATGGTCCAGGCCCCATCTTGTGGGATAACCTTAAATTAGAGGCCTTTGAGACTCTCAAGAGAGCCCTTGTTTCTTATCCAGTGCTAAGAGCACCTGATTTTGATCAACCTTTCACGGTCCAGTGTGACTGTAGTGAGAGAGAAATGGCCGTGGTCCTTTCCCAGACTCTGGGTGGAGAAGAGCAACCATGCCTCTACATTTCCAAAAAACTGACTGCCAGAGAACAGAACTTTGGCACAACTGAAAAAGAATGTGCTTGCCTCGTGTGGGCAGTAGCCAAACTTAGGCCATACTTGTTTGGAACTAAGTTTTACATTAAAACTGATCATAATCCATTGCACTGGCTCAAACAAATGGCCGGTAAAACCCCTAGACTCCTGAGGTGGAGCCTAGCATTAGAAGACCATGACTACCAGGTAAAATACAAACCCGGTAAGGAACATTTGAATGCAGATGCTCTTAGTAGGTATTTTGCTTAAATTTAACTTTTTCTGAAATGTTTAAAAGTTAAAGTGGCACTATCACGGTTTGAAATGCGAACGAAAATACCGTGGCGCCATCTAGCGGCAATTATATTGTTAATCTTTACAGCTTGGTCCCAGGTGCACGAAGACGAACCACATTTTTACTCAATAATTAAGGATGTTGTGGCTTGTTTGTTTCGTTAAAAGAAATGGCGTTATGTATTCCTTCGCTTGGTGCAAGCAAGTGCTAGATGGTACTACATAGCGCTAGATGTTGTCAGATTTCGTCTGCTTTTAATCGGTGATAGTGCCACTTTAAGGCTAGTGAGATTTTAATTTCTCATCTTTAGGTATGCTGAAAGTACAACCTTGAAGGGACTTTCGTTTCTCCCCCCCCCCCCCATTTTGGAAATTTTATGCCCAAATTTTAAGGGCCAATGATTGCTCTGACGGATACCTACAGCTTCTTCCTTTTGTGGAAGATAAGCCTCTGACATTGGACGACCCAAGTGAGTTGCTCACTAGGAGCACATCGGAATAAGTGACTCCGACTTATCCTTTTGAGTTTTTATGGAAAATCTTCCTCTGAAAAAAAAAAGATTTTGTCCTACCTGTAAGTAAAAGAGGTAAACTTATGGTTTGTTACATTTCCTCGGACATTGCGAACTGAAAAATGTATCTTCCTCGTAGCTAAGGGGTTAAGCGATGTACTTTTTCCTTACGCGTCTAAATGTCATGATGTTTTTGGCTGGTTTTTTTTTTCAAGAAAAATAATTAGATACCTTGTTGAGTTACATGGACAAACTTAAGTTGTGGGGTATACCTTCAAACCCTCCAGTGTTAAAGTGTTGTATTGTTAAATAGAGCTATCTTTTGTTACGTGCCCATAGGAAGCACCCTTCTAACTCTTATCGCAAGCTAGGTTGGGTGCGGACGGCTAGAAGTTTTTTGGTATTTTCTTGGTTAAAAAAACGGCAATTCGACATAACTCGGACCAGTTAGGGACGTATTACCAGAGTAACAGAAGATATCATTTGACATGCATGCTATTCTTTTTAATGTAAAAACAACCAGTTTTCCGAGAACAGAGTGCTCAGAGTCTTTATGACTTCCTGTTTTTTTTATGGACTTCTTAAAAATGGATGAACTTTTTAAGCTTGAACTTTACTGCAAATCCCTATAATTGTCTTGCTTGTTGTGAAATTACTTGTCAGTTAATTTTATGTTGGCTTGGTAACATCATTGGTAAGACGCGTTGTCTTTGCACTAATCCTTGTTTTCAGCAGTTATTTCGACGTTCATGTTAACCCCGAAATGAAGTCTCCCTTGTGGGGGCGTATAAGGAATTTGCAACATTTTCTTTACGGTACTAGAGCTAGGCTACCTCCAAGCAACAAAACGCCAGATTTTTAAATCGAAACTGCCAACCCTAAACTTGGTGAGGTAAGGTGGGCAGGAGAAATTGAACTTTTACACTAAAATCGTTGAAATCTTAGAAGATCTTCGAGAAAACCCAAGTGATCTTACTGAAGGCCTGAAATCTTCAATTTCGAATTTATTTATTTTTTAATAAATACCAAAATGTAAACAGCGCTGCTGCGAAAAATTGTAACGCACATCGTTGTAGTTCGGCATAAAGCCACATAGATCATGTTACCTACACGTTTCATAATTGTTTAAGGTCCTCTCCCAAACAAGAGGGGTACTTCACACAGCATAATAATAAATTTTATTGATGTCTGAAACTGTTTATAACTTGCAACAACTACGATTTGTTAGCGCTAATGTCGCTGTTTTCACTTATTATTTTCTTCAAAGTCTGTCTTAAATCTTCATAAAAGATTCCTAGCCTTTGATCTTAATAATGTTCAGATTCCAAATATCTTTACCTTTTTTAATTCGGTTGAGTAGTTTTCAAACTACGAGGCAAAACATGTCCGCTGCCTTGGCTCAATGCTTTAGCGCCATGTTGGAATTTTACTTGCGTAAGTAAAAACAGTCGGCTCTCTCCTGCAAACCGGAAGTGGCACGATCGTCTTTGGCGCCGAATTTGGCTGACCAAACTCTCCACCAACCAGTGAATTGGTTGCTTGGAAATTTCGGCTCTAAACAAATCCTGAAGTGCCTTACATGTCTAGCATTCCTCGGGGTCCACGCAGAAAGCAAGTTGGAGCCGTTTCCGAAGTAACTAGGGATCGACCGGGTAACAAAAAACCGAGTCCGAGCCGAGTCAGAGGAATTATGAATACCCACAGAGCCGAGTCCGAATAGTAACACCGGGTCGTAGATTTTCAATTTTTGCTTTATGTTTAATATGCAGCTTTTTTTAATTTGGTTTCGTTCTTTTTTTTTTGCTTTCAGTCATTTTCATTTTGCTTTCGTCCAGTTTTGTATTGCGCATAGTATAAAAATGAACGAAAGCACAAAAAAAAGGACGAAACCAACTTTAAAAAACTTAAATGCCAGTAATTCTTTCTTCCAAATTTTTTAATAAAGTAAAATGAAAAATAAAATGCATTTTGGTTACTTTGTCTTCCTTTGTTGGTTTTAACCCTTTAAGCAACGATGTGGCCCAAGTGGAGTAACGAAGTATATATACGTCGAAACTAAGGCTGTACCGGTGCCGGTGCCAGGGTACAAGAACCGGTTCCGGATTAAAAATTTCGGGCCAGTTTCTTGGCCGGTACTTGATCATCTAATGCCTTTTCCGTCTGAAGCACTTTAATGCTGCTCGAAAATGTTTCATTTATCCTGCAATCCAACAGTGCTGCGTGGCATTTAATAGTTTAATTTAAAACTTACAATTGTTTAAAATAAAGATTTAATACCTACTCTTACTGTGTCGGGATTGCGACGAAACGAAGTGCGAACGCGTTTCAAAACTTTCTAACCAAGAAACAAACACGACAACTTCCAGTTTGGTTAGCGCGCGCACCCATTTCCGGTTTATATTAACAAACGCAAATGTTGCGTAATGGCAACGGACATTGTACGAAAATTACAATTTATTTATATGTTTTAGTAAATATTGTTTACTAAATTTAAAGAAACTCAATTCAAACTATAAGTCGTTATGATTTCCATTGCCATACCCTGCTTTCGAAGACCACAACCCAAAGTCGACCGATCTGGAGGCAGAGCGGCACGCACCTTGTCTAATCCGGAGGCAGAGCGGCACGCACAATGGATTGTCGCTCTAACAAAACCAAAGTCCACGCGTTTGTTGACGGAAAATTGTAACGCATTGTCTCATCTAGAGGTCGACCAAATTTCGGTTTCGGTACCGAAACTGGCAAATTTTCGGTTTCGGCTGCAGTTCTGGTTTCGGCCGTGAAGTTATAACTCAGTTTCGGTTTCGGCCGAATCCTATGCTGCAGTTTCGGTGAAGCCGAAACCAAGTCCATCTCCCAGCAGTAGCCAGTTTACGTAGCAACTAACTAGGCTAGGAACGCATAGGGACGCCATCACAGATTTTGCTTTAATCTGCCATGCCCATGCTAATCAATAATAAAAAACAATTTTTTTTTAAACCAATTCAATCAAATTATGGCTTCGTTGCATTAGAGGGAATTTATGCTTTTATAACTCTTCACGTTTTCAAGCAAAGCTTATTCAATGAAGCCCTTTTCCGCTATGAACTCCCTCGTTTACACAAATTAATGGTTATTTAATTAAAACAAGACAATTGACCCAAAAAAAATGCAAACGAAAGTTTTGAAGTCTTTCTACATTGACAGTTTTTTTTAAATTTTGAAACATTTTGGGGAAGGGGGGGGGGGGGGCGGGTGAGAAGACGCACATGGATTTGCTCAGCATATGGCAGGAAAGGGGTAAACCGGGCTGTGCCTTCCAATCTAGACTTTGTCTACGAAAAATCACGTACTCATGATTTTGTTATTTTATCTTTGCTTTTGTCTAATTATTAAAACTGATGTTATTTAGGTTAGGTTCTGGTTTCGGTAGTGTTTTGGGTTTTGGCCGAAACTGATGTACCAGTTATGGTAGAGGTTTCGGTTTCGGCCGAAACAGATTTGCCAATTTGGTAACGAATTCGGTTCCGGCCAAAATTAAATAACTGGTTTCGGCCAAAAGTGAAAAACTTGGTTTCGGTCGACCACTAGTCTCATCGTTTAATATTTTTTTTAATTCAATGTTTTGAGTCAAGTTTTTAGGCCTACTTCAACTTTTGCTTTTTAGGATAGTTCAGATTTTATTTTTTTGCCCGTAGGATATATGTCATTTTTTTCTTAGATAAAATTCAGTGTTTTGTGTTTCAAGTAGGGTTACTTCAACTTTCACTGGTAGGCCTAGTGTTTATGAGTTTGGATTTTTCTTTTTTTTTTTCAGTAGGACAAACATTTTTTTGTTCTTAAAAAAATTCAGATTTTTGGATTGTCACGTTTGAAGTAGGCCTGCTTCAACTTTTGTTATTAGTGTTTACAAGTTTTTATTTTTATTTTTTCAAGTAGGACAAACTTTTCTTCTTTAACAAAATAAAATCAGTGCTTTGATTTTCAAGTTTTAAGTATGCCTACTTCAACTTTTGCTGTTAGCCTTTACGAGTTTGCATTTTTATTTTTTTGCCAGAACTTTTTTCATCATTCATTCTTATTCTTAAAAAGCTAAAGTTAGCACAGGTACCGGCACCGGTACTTGACATTTTTGCAGTACTGGTGAAGAAAAACTATTATCGGTACAGCCTTAGTCGAAACTTTTATGGGGAAGTGCGGGTCGAAAAATACAATTTTCGGCCGAAATATCGACATGAGAAAAACTGAAATTCGATACCCGATATGTTGTGAATTTGATTAGGGTTGATATTCGGAAGTCGTCAAGAAGATAAGAATCCCAGCTGCCTTAAAGAGTAAGTTTAGGGCTTATCTGTAGAGTAGGATTATTGAACCTTTTAGGCCTTGGTTGAAAAGGACGTTAAGGAAATTTAGGAGGTCTGGTATAGGGGGATTGATTGGATCAACTTTCCTTCCAATGCACCAATGAAGCCATCGTTTCCAGTGGTTGTCGTAAATCCTGTTGGTTGATTGTCTGATGGTTTTGCTTGCGATGCGGGTGGCCTGTTCCAAAAGAATTCCTGCCTCTTCGAAGAGTTTGATGATAGTAGCCACCCGTGAAGGTGTACGGAGTGGGTGTGTTGGTGGAATTAGGTCCCTTTCCTTTGCGAAAACAGATCTGGAAGCTTTGGCAGACTTCTTGGGAGGTTTATTAGGAGGTTTAGGAGTTGGGGAAACCAAGGTGCAGATGGCCAATTCGGTGCAATTAGCAGGAAGATTCCTCGAGTTATTTTGATCTTTTGGAGAACTGTTGGGAGCTACTTGAGGGCGGAACAGGTAAGCACATAGGTTCTCCCATGGAAACGTTAGGGCATCTACTCCACAGGCTTGGTTATCCGGAGTGGGCTGATGAATTGGGGAAGTCTGGCATTGTGCCTCGTGGCAACGAGGTCTACCATTGGAGTCCCCCATGTGATGAACACAGATTCGCAGATGGATTTCTTGAGGAACGATTCTCCCGTTCGGGGGAGGGGGGCGACGTGAGAGGGAGTTGGTGATCACGTTCTTGTTGCGTGGGTTGTGAAGCGGTAGAATAGTTGTTTTCAGAGACCTGCATAGTTTGAAGATTTCCGAGGTGGTTTAGTGTAGTTGGCGTGAGTGAGTGCCGCCTTCTTTCCGGATGTATGCGACTGCAGTCGTGTTGTCTGTGTGGATTTGAACGGCTTTCTGAGAGATTTGATGTCGGAAGTAGCTAATGCTTCCCATATGGCTTTTAGTTCCAGTGTGTTGATGTGATCGGAGTTATTCTCCGTCCATGTCCCGGACGCCTCTTGGTTTTGGATGTGGGCACCCCACTCCTGTAGGGACGCATCGGTGAAGAGGTGGAGATCTAGTTGGGGTTCGTGGAGAGGTACCGATGTCGACAGTGTTGCTGCGTCGGACCACCAAAGCAGTGTGTCGTGAGGAAAAAAGGGTCAGTTGGTTTTGATAATTTCTTGTCGGTATGGCTTCCCCAATGGTCTATTCGGAAGTGGTGTAGAGGTCTTGTCATCCATTTTCCGTAGGGCACAAGACTTGCCATAGAGTCCAGTTTTCCAATTAATGAGCTTAGTTCTGTGATGTTGTGATGGGGTTTGGCTCGAAAGCTGCGACAAGCTTGGATAACATCTTGAATTCTTTCAGTGGAAGGAGAGATTGTTGCAGATTTTAGGTTGAAGTGAGCTCCGAGGAAAGTGAATGATTGGCTTGGAGATAGTCTGAGTTTGGAAGATTTCTGCCAAAGCCCAGTTGCGATAGTAAGTTGATGGTGAAGTCTCGTTTGTGGGTCAGTTGAGTGGGAGCTTCATCATTTAAGATCCAGTCATCCACGTAGGCGCTTGCGGAGACCTTGTTTTAGTGAAGGTGAGCGCGTACTGGCTTTAGGAAGGTGGTGAAAATTTTCGGGGCGGCGTTGAGTCCGAATGGCAGACTTTGGAATTTGTACATTTCGCCGTCGTACATGAATCGAAGAGATGTAATATTGACTGATGGAGTGGGATGTGAAGGTAAGCATCTATGAGGTCTAGAGAGATGGTCCAGTCGTTTTGGTGGAGTGCTTGTCGAATGGAGTCTAAGGTTTGCATCTTGCATTTTAGGATGAGGCGTTCGCCGCTGGATTTCTTTGGCCGCAGGAAGATGGAGCTGTAGAAACCCGGCCGAAGAGGGTTTGGGCTTTTTCTAATTGCATTTTTGGAGAGGAGGCTTTTTACTTCCTTTATAATTAGGGCTTCGGATGTTCGAGGGACCATGTCCCAAGGTGGGGGCGAGACAAGTGGTGATTTGGATGCAAAGGTGAGACGGAAACCTTGAGAGATGAATGAAAGAAAAGAGTGGATCAGACGTACTGCCCTTCCAGGCTGGTACGAAAAAGCGTAAGCGGCCGCTGACAGGAAGCGAAGTGGGAACGTAGTGAGCATCATTGATTGCTGCGGGCTTTGCTTCGTGCTCCTGGGGAGGAGTGACGGCTGTATTGGTCGGATGTGGGGCTGCGGTAGGATTTACCTCCTTTGCTGCGGTTGGGGGATCCTCCCAGAAAGGGCTGGTAGTCCTGGTAATGTTTGTACCTTGGTTCATCATGGTTGTAATAAGGCTTGGGCTTCCCGTTGAAGTTAAGAGTTGTCGTCACGTTGCTTGTTTGGGAAGGGTTATTGGGTTTTGAAGAAGTACTTTGTCGGCTTCTTTTTCACTTCTTTCGGCTTTCTTGCATGGGGGCGAGTTTAGGGATGAAGCCATTGAACAATGAGTGCGATTCATGGAATGGAAGGTTTCATAAAATGTGGCGGGTGGAGTCGTTTAGTTTGGCCAAGGTGTTTAGAGCTGCTTCTTGTTGAAGGTAAGTCGAATTGAAAAGGGCTTTGGTGAACCAATTAAAGGAGTGGAACGTTGTGAAGGTAGCTTTCCTGAAAAGTTGGTTGTTGAGATCAGCAAGGCGGTTTGCTTCTGTCCGACTCGATTCTGTTGATAGTTTTTCGCACAGAGCGTTGATGGCCGTATGAATGACGTCTGCTTGCGAAGCGGTTCGTAGGACAAAGCGAAGTAATTTGTCGTTGACTCTGATGATGGCGGACGGGACTTTGATTTTCTTGGCAATGAAGAGGGAGGAACCGAAGTCATCTTTCCTTCAGATGTGAGGAATTCATTCTCCTTGTAGGTCTCGAAGTGCCTGGGGTTAGCAACTCCGTCTCCAATCGGGCGAAAGAACCAGTTCTCCCTGCCTGGGCATGGGTGGGGGGGAAGTTCCTGGTCTAATGTTAGGGGTTCACCTTTGCCGAGGAGGTAGCCAGCATTATGGAGGAGAGTGGTTATCCAAGTTTCCGAAGGGCAACTAGAAACTATGACTTAAAACAGCAATCATACAGCCCAAAAGCCGGATGACCGCTAGTACGATTTTTTTTTGGTTTCACTTTATTCAATAATGATTCTGAAAATTGATAGGAATAAAAAGCTTCAGGATAAAACAATGCCGAGAACCCCTCACACATTGTAAATTAAAATGCATAGTTGCTCTCCCCCACCATCCCTCCCATCCCATCCCTTAAACTTCTAATTGGAAAAAAAAACCGGTGCAAGCATTTTTTAAAAATTGTTTTTGGTGCTTGTTGTTTTCATAAGTGTATCATTATTTCGATTTTATTATACTGCCTTTTTTCTGCTTGGAATCTGTTCAGTCAAATAATTAATCTCCGAAATGCAAACAAACAAGATAAGGTTTTTGTTTTAAACTAAGTAAAAACTAATTAGTTTTTTTTTTCTTGCTGCCTGGATTCCTAGTAGAAATCAGGTTTCTGCGTAGACCTTCGACATCTCGGAGGTAGATTGGCAGGCTTATAAAGCCCAAGCTGCACTTCCCTTCTCTGTACCCTCCCCTCCAATCTTCTCTATTCTCGAGGTGGAGCAAAGTATAGTACGAGATCTCATCTGTAAACACTACGACTTCAGAATTCTAAATCCCCAAACTCTCCCAGCCTAATAAAGAAAGTTTCACTTACGGGTGCTCAGCCAAACTTTCATATCCACCCAAGCTTTCTGCCAACGTAAACAATTTTATTTCTTTCAGGAACTTGCGAGCTGCGCCCAAACCACCTTTGATGTAAAAGGTGATCATTCCACTGAAACCACTGCATTGTCGCTTGGCGACATCATGTTGAGGATGGGATGGTAATCCTGAAAAAAAAAATACATCAGGCAAAGCATGGTTTACACACATATTCAAGTGCCTGAAATTATCCTGTGTCAACCATTTTTTTTGTGAATGTTGCTCTTGGTCCTACCAATAATATTTTCGCCAACTAAGGCTGTACAGAGCACACCTTTATTCCTGTAACGCCATCCCCCGGACCGAGCACTCAAAAAAATGTCTGATACACCGAGCAGAACCGAGCTGATCAGTGCTGCCGAGCAGAACCAAGCACCATTATTGATCAGCACTCGCTAAATACTACGCAGGTTTCGAGAACAACAAATCTTAACTAAGACAGCCTGGTGCAGTAGAACACCTTATGACTGGGCACCTTAGCCTTACATTTTTTTTTTATAATAATTTAAAGTTTATAAGGTGAGACGACAATGAAATATGCCCAATACACTAATTACAATAATCTTACTCCAAGTCCAGCCAAACCAGTAAACCCAAATCCCATCCCCCACTCAAAAAAAGGACCATCATTTCAAAGCTTGTTTTAAAAAGTTCTTCAAAAGAATTTTTGTGGTGGGGGGGGGGGGTGTGATTCGGTTCTAATCATGACTTTTACGGCGGATAACTGACGAGGTACATGTGTTAACTCGGCTATTTTGACCGCTGCTCTGCCCTCGAGAGACTGGCTTGTGCCGCCAGGTGGCGCGCGAGTGCGAAAGCGTTGGGAAAGGCCAGCTGGGTGGGAAATGGCAGGCTGGGGCAGCTTGCCATTCTCACACGCTCCCCTCTCCACAAAAGTTGCGCTCGTCGCCTCAAAGATGACACTGGTTACAAAATCTTATGGTATGAAATACAACAAAAATCTCAAAATCGACTGGTCAAAAGTCGTAAAGTGGTAAAAAATCGTAAAGCGAAATCCAAAATTTCTTATAATCCACTAAAGCTCGCGCGCTTCCCTACCTTTGCGCCTGCTACTTACGCTCCCTAAACGCATGCAATGCGCTCTTCTTCGCTGCACTTCTTGCAAGATCGGCGCTTAAGCACAACACACACTTAGTGAGGTTTTGCGTCCAGGAGGTACGGTACGACTTAGTTTTTTTGATGGCAAAAGTGCGCCCCGAAGGTGCGGCTTAGTTCACAATGGCACTAAGAAGTGGGGTGCGCCCCGAAGGTGCGGCTTAGTCCTTCTCACGTGCTGTGGGTGCGCTCCGAAGGTGCGGCTTAGTCCTTCTACTGCGATCACATTTCACAATCTTGCTTCCGCGGTGGTCTGCGAGGATGCTGGGTGCTTGAGTCGGGAATCTGGGTCGACGAGTCTGCCGTCGAAATGTTTCGAGAACTAGTGTTGTCGTCAAGCCGCCATGTCCGCCGGTGGTGAGATGTCGCCGCATGCGGAGTCGTGACTTTCGGAAAGGTTGGGCTGTTCGTTACGACATGTCGTGAAATCTTATTGCCTTTGCCTCCCATGCCGTGGTTGTCTTGAAAATTGCCCAAGCATGTCTCCTCCTGCGTTAAATTGTGCTCAGTCCACCTGCGTTCAAATCGTAGTCATTACTCTTTCTCCCTTCTCTCCACAAATGTCGACTTCCTCATCAGCCTTTCTCCCCTCCTCAAGCCGCAATCCTTGTGAAGCAAATGTCTACCCTTACTGGCTCTCCATGCTGCTCTTCCAGTCCTCCTCCTCGAGTCCTGAGAATGGCAGTTCGTTGAACATGAGTACGTAATCCTGGAGATGAGCCGGTGGTCTTGTTTGTCGTCCGCCTCTGGTGCGAGTTGTAGGGTGGTCTTCATCATTTTCAGAGTCCGAGGCCGCCGAGTCACCGTCATGCCTCCAAGTGGGATCACTTTCGTCCTCTGAACTGGATGAGCTGGCTGAGTCTTCCTCGTCGTCAGACAGTTCAAGGTCCGACTGGTTCTCCGGAATAGCGGTGGGTTCGTCGTCTCCTCCGTCATTGTTCTCCTGACCGCCTCCTCCGGTGTCAGTCGGTGGTGTTGGCTCTCTGTTTTTCATCGAAGCTGGGTCCCAGTATGGTTCTATTTCACGTGCGTTGATGGTCTTCTCGTCCCTTGCGTTAGTGATCGAGACGATTCTGTAGGTGACGGGGCTGCGCTGACGAAGACTCGATACGGACCTTTGAAAACGGGTTCGAGCTTTTTGGCAATTCCCTTGTCTGCGCTCGACAGAACATGATTTCTCGTCTTGACGAGATCTCCTGGCTTGAAGTCTTGCTGGCGATGACGTTGATCGTACGAAGTCTTGGTCAATCGTGCTGCCTCGGTGAGGTGCGCAGTGACGAGGTCGTATGCCTTCTCACTTCCGCTCTCATTGCTTCTGCGTGCTCTTGAGGAGTTCTCGGCAGCGTCGTGTCTGGCAGGCAGATTATCTTCAATGGCGTCAGCGGATCTCTCAGATGCATTAGATAGTAGGGAGTTTCGCCGGTACTGACTTGAGGAGATGTGTTGATCGCATACTGCAACATTGGTAGCAGAGGTCCCCACGTAGTGTCGTGCTCCTGGAGGAAAGCTCTGATGCATCCTTTCATGGTGCGGCGCGCACGCTCTGTAGCGTTTGACTGCGGGTGGTAAGCCGTCGTGCGGTGGTGCTTTACCCCTGTTGACTCCAAGAGGTTCGTAAAGACTTTCGAAATGAAGGCTGCTCCGTTGTCAGATACTAGTATCCTCGGTGACCCATGGACGTCCAAGATGACCTCTTTGAACTTTCTCGCGGCCGTCTTCGCTGTGGCGGTCTTGGTAGGAATCAGCCAAACGTGTTTCGTTAAGTAGTCCATGATGGTCATGATCTGCCTGTGATGGTGAGTTGATTCTGGCAGAGGGCCGACGAAATCAATGCCTAACATGTGGAACGGATAGCCTGGAATCACCAGTTGCATGCTTCCAATGCGTTGCTGCTGAGAAGTCTTGGTGAGTTGGCAGACGTGACAAGAACGAACGTAGGCCTTGCAGTCGCTGCACATGTGTTGCCAATGTGCCACCGATCTTAATCTCTGCATGGTTTTCGTGACACCAAGATGACCGGCTTGCCGATGGTCATGGCAGTCTTTCGGGAAGGTGTGCCGCAGACTCTTTGGTACATATATTCTTCACGCCTTGTCCGGATGTCCTCTGTCTGGTGCTAAAGGGTCAACGTAGTACAGGACTCCGTCTGTGTCGAATGTGTACGAGCGTCGAATCTTGGTGACGTAATTGAAGGTTTCTTCCTTGCCAGCGATTTCGGGTCTCGTTAGGGCTCTGGAGATCCTTCGTGCAATGGGATCCGTCTCCTGGATGGCCTTGACTTGTAACTTGTCACGAATGTCGACTTTCGGTAGTTCTCAAATGTACATGAGAGTGCATCCGGCGTGGGCTTGCTGTTCTACGGCTTTGACAATTTTCGTTGAAAGATCCTCCTGAGGCCTGACGTTTGCATCCGTTGCCTTTTCTTCGTCGTCGGAGTCGTTGGGTGCAGGGTTGCGAGAGAGCGCATCCGCGACTACGTTTTGTTTTCCAGGACGGTGGACGACAGCAAAGTCAAATGTCTGAGGGTAGACTACCGGCTTGGCCGTTTGCGAGACTAGGTGTTGGTCCCTCGTAGGCTCGAATTCTTCTTGCTGCGTCAGGAAAGATTCCCATCAACCAATCCGTCCAGATGTGGCTGGCAGATGATCCAGAGTCTAGGCCCGCGAAGAAACCATGGCCGAAGGCGACGACATGTATCGATGGCATGTTTTCTGGAGGACCCAGGTGAAGGGTTTGCTGCGCTTGTTCCTGTCGTGGTGGCCTTCTTGGTCTTTTCGGCATAGTGCAGAATCTGGCGATATGTCTAATTTCGTCACAATTGTAGCAGGTGGCTCGTCTGTGCCAAAGCCTCGGACTGTTTGGTCTACTGTTGGCGTTCGGAACGGTTGACTGAACTTGCGGCGCATCGTTTTCTGAAGAATGGTCTTGGGCGGCTGAAGTTTGCAACGAAGATGCGGCTGAGGCTGGAGAAAAGGCTGGCGAGCTTGGGTTGAGATTAGTTCGCTCTGGCGGTGCAGCGACAGGTTGCTGCTGGTGACTACTCGCGTCGAATTGTAGAGGTGGCGGTACTGATGCGACTGCGCGCGGCTTGACGACGTTCAATCGTTGCGGCTGCCACGAGTTTCTGTTGCTGCTGGTTGGTCTGTTGCGAGTTCAGCTGCGAGGCGCCTGAAGACGGCGTTCGTGTCGTTGTTCCCACTCTTCTGTCGTCACTGTATTGATCAGAATGCTTCCCGGGAAACCTTATGTAGTTAGGCAGGTCATCCAGCACTTCGAGTAAGTCGTCTGTTGACTTCAGTCTTAAACAAGTTGCAGCCTTAAACTCTCATGCATCTGTCCTATTATCAAGTCAGCTACTTCTTTCGGCTGTAGACTGAATGATAACTTGTTAATCTGGTGCAACATCCTATAGACGAATGCGCTGGAGCTTCTTGGTGCTGCTGCTTCATGCTGTAAATTCTCGCGAATCTCTCTGCATCAGTTGATTTCTTCTGGAATCTCTTCTGCAGAGCAGTCTTTACGCCTTCCCAGTCTTGTGGTTTGACTTTCAGAGACCCCCGCCAGTGCATATATTGTCCCTGCATGCAACATGTCATGGTGCTGTGCAAATCCTTTGGTGACAAAGAACTTCCAGTTAATTGCATAGTGGTGTCGGCAATCCACTCTGATAAATTGGAATTGTCATTTAATATCTGTGGCTTAAACGACTTGTGAGCAATAACATTGGCAAGGTTGTGTAGCCACTGTGGTTGGTCATTGGTTTCTGTAACACTACATTGTACAGGAGACTGTGCTAGAACATCTTTGCTTTGGCTAAATTCTGGCGAGGAACCTTTAAAAATTGCAACTGAGGCTTGACCAACATTTATTTGCTTCAAATCCGGCAACTCGCGTAGCTGGGTGGTGCTAACGAAGTTTGCTGGTTTTGGGGTGCTCTAACAGTTCACTACTGTTAGCTTTACAATCGCGCCACTACCCTTACTAACTACCAGTTTCATGCGCCCCATTTCAGCTGACAACCGCTCATATGTCTTTAAATTCATGCAACTCCAAAAGGCAATCATATTTTTCACGTTTCAACTCTTTGATTTTTTCAGTTAATGCATACAAATCACTACCTGCGTTGCATGCCTCTGAAACACCGATCGATTTGTCCGACACGATCGCCCGACTGGCGCTGCCATCTGTTCTTGGTTTTGGGGATCGATGTTCACTTGGGAATACATGACGTCAACAAAATGCGTTTGCAAACGATTAGCAGGAGTTTCTAAACGTTCCACCACCTCACCATCAATTGTTACATAATAATTAATCGACTTGGGGTGCTAACAACGTTAAAACTTAAATTCATGCCTTGTGGAGACTAGAGAACGATCGCATATTACCAAAATGGCGTCGTTTTCCAATGATATCTGAGAGAACAAAGAGCTACGGGGTGGACATGTGTTAGCGCACGGAGGCGCGTCATAGGAATGCTTGTGCTACGAGATTTCGACACTAGGTGGCGTTGTTGCTTAGGGCAGGATTTCGTATTGAAAAATAACGGTACGATGCACAAATGTACGGATTTCATTTAAATTCTGCATAAGAGTCAATCGTCAAGCATGCGGATGTCAACTTTAGAGTTCATAGATTATGATTCCACACGACTTGACCGCTTTTGCATGGGAAATCCCTAATTTCCAGCTTCTGAAAACAACGTGCATCATGCAGTTAATCATTGGCCTTACCGCTCCTCTTCCAATGAGCCGACCGCATGGCTTCCTCTTTTACCGCTCGACCGTCGTGTACGCTTCGCCAAAGTTCTTTTCCATCATATTTACCATCCATCCTCTGTTCGGGCAGCCAACTCTTTGCAAGGGTCGGGTGACATCTTCCCTTCGACCTTCCCTAAGCAAAGCACGAGTCCAGGGTTCGGTTCTAATCATGATTTTTACTGCGGATAACTGACGAGGTACATGTTAACTCGGCCATTTTGACCGCTGCTCTGCCCTCGAGAGACTGGCTTGTGCCGCCAGGTGGCGCGCGAGCGCGAAAGGGTTGGGAAAGGCCAGCTGGGTGGGAAATGGCGAGCTGGGGCAGCTTGCCATTCTCACATAGGGAGAAATATAGTTGGTCACAAATTAATTACCTGGTTGGCTGCTTCATCCTTATTTTCGGTGCTTTACATTCTGCAGGGTGTTTGTTATCAACGTGGCGTCGCGTGTTTGTAGTCGTGTGCCAAGACTAGACGCGAGCTGCTCGGCTTAGTTAAATGGTCTGCTCTGCTCGGCAAGAATCGACTCGGCAGCTCGGAAATGGTACATCCTTAATTTTAACATTCCAACCAGATTTTAAAAAAAAGAGCTTTTGTTTGTGCAAGTTTCAAACTTTCCTCTCTCATCACGTTATAGGCAAAAATTAAAAACACGCTTAAAACACTAATAGGTGATGGATTTTTTTTTATTGGCGATAGGGGTAGGTGAAGACGTACTACATAAGCTTTAAGTTTTACACATACATATTATACCATCTTCAAGTTTGACCATCTTCAAGACGAAATGTGGTCAGTTAACACAATTTTAAAAAAGAAAACCAATTTCCGCTAAGGCCTCTATAAAGAATTGGTTCTAGCTTCTAGCGACCCCCGCCACATGTGCTGAAAACCCACGCAATTATGCTTTTCTTTTTTTTTTCTTTAGAATCAATTTCTACAATGTCACTCCCTTTTATTCTAGAATAAAATATTCCATTTTAACGTCAGTTTTGCAGCACCTCCAGCATTGCGAGCACTGATTGGTTCCATCGTGGCATCTGAATTGAACACATTCGGGCCAGTTATCGTGTGATGTCAAACAAAGAGAGTCAAGGTCATTGTCACTGAAGATAGAGTACCAGTGTCGCTTGCGACCAGCCAGTTATAACATGGACGAGGGACAGCGCTACCGACAGTTGTCAATAATGAGGAAATAAAACGACCTTAAACTGCTCGCATGGTAATAAAAACATCAGAAAAGATTCTGGAAGCGGTAAAAGCTGCTGTATGGTAGAATAAATAATGGATATTACAATTCCAAAGTTTTATAAACTGCCCAAGGTTGTGGCAAATTGAACGTTTTCATTAGCACTTAAGTAATCGAAAAATATAAAAGCATATATTTTTAACACTATAATCACGTTTACTCGAAAAGTTTAAAAGAAACGTACTCAAAACAGCAAATTTGCAGAGGAGGGGGAAGATAAATAAAATAAAACCAGCCTGCCCGCACCAATCTCGTGCTTTGTTTCCATTTGATGGGATGCAATGCCGTTTCTCGTGTCTTTATTCTTTGTATCAGCCATGTGTTGTTTAACTCTTTCCAACTCCCACTCGCATTTCTCCAATGTAAACAGCACTGCACTCATCACATGACACGCTAATGACCAAGCTGTCGACGCGCCATTAAGCCTCATCACATGACACTCTGTACACTCCTTCACGTGTATTAGGGATCATGGATAAAATGCTCTTGTTTTCCTCGCTCGTCCGTTTAATCCGTTTTTTCAGCAGTTCGTCTTTGATATTTCCTCCATTTTTCAGGACTGTTTCAAAACCTTTTTCTTTCAGCATTCTAGCACTTTTCTGGCTAATTCCTTGGAGGTGGGTGAGACCCACTTTTTTGCGAGACGCTCAAGCCGATGGGAGAGCAGGCCTAGTGCATGCAGTAGACCCATCTCGTACACTGAGCCAGACACATCCAGTAGGCCCGACGCATACAATGGGCCACACCGAGCCCCGGTTTCGAATCGCGATGTCAAAAACGATGTCATTACAAGCTCAAAAAACTCTTAGTGTCTGACGAACGAACACTGTCTGTTGAAAATTCGCATGAATCTGGTAAGGAATCCTATAATCTGAAATTGTGCATTAAGTTTTTCTGAACTGAAATTACCGTTAAAATGATTAATCAGCACAACCCTAATATCTGCTAACATGTGAAGCTTATTTGCCATCCACCTCAGAGATACAGGGGCCTAAATGTACTCCAGCACCAATGCATGACCAAAAAAGTACGATATATACTTTTACATTAAAAAGAAAATCAAAGACACAAAACAGTACAAGCAATGAACACTGCATCCATAACAGTAGCAAACATATTTACTTAAAACATGACTACATTAATTGTGCACATGTACCATATGTTAAATACATTTTACAGCAATGGAATGCACAGGAATTACCTGGATGTAACACTGACGTTACCGCAGGATGCTTTTCCAAAAAGCGTGCCACAATAAGACCATTTCTCTGATGTTCTCGCATGCGGACATGCAATGTTTTCAGTCCTCGGTGAACCAAATAACAGTCAAATGGAGAAGGAATGGCACCATTTGCTGCAAAACAAAAAATAGGCAGTTTGGTTAAAAAATAACACAAAGGCATGTAATTATTTCACGTTTTGTTTAGTCAGTTGGATTTGCTCATAGAGAGGCAAAGCTAAGCTGGGTGGTGGCACAATCACACGAACAAGTTACATTAATCCGTATTTCTAATAGCTCTTAGTCAAGACAGTAGCTTTTTCATTACAGCTACACCAAAATGATGGAAGTGAATCACACCACAAGTCTCCAACTGAAAATTGGGTTGTCACATGGAATTTTCACTTTTTCATAGTAAGTTTTGCTTGTCAGTATACCATCCATGATATACCATAATCGCGTATTAAACTCCCAGGTGAAGCTAATGCTACCACGCTGATGTTGAGTGTAGCGCAGTGAAGCATACACTCTTGGTTTTTAGGGGGCCGTCGTCCCCCCCCCCCCCCCGAAATTTTTTAAGGTCAAAATTGTAAAAAAGAGTTTCAATTTTAGTTCATTACCACCCGTAATTAGACAAAATAATTCGCTAAAACTATTACAGCCATTTATTTGATTTTTTCTGTACACCTTAATAAACATCTATTGTGTGCAAGTAGTTGTAGGGTCCTCCATAAAGTAAAATGAAACTATGAAAATAAAAATAATTTTTCAACAAATAATGATTACCGTGTGTGTACTCGATCGAATTTTTACTGAGTCCGACCCGGGTCAAAAATAGCATTACTCGGTACCAGGTCGCATATTTACCCGGACTCGGTCGAACCCTAGACATAATATTAATGTTGTCATTGAAAAAATGTCAGCACTGAATTTAACGCACAATTTCAGAATACAGGA
>JAHWFP010270809.1:113471-156232 GCA_023313725.1 Lithobius niger | reverse complement strand
TCTGGCCCATCAGGCTGGTTACCTCGTTGCGGTTGAGTGGGTAAAGGGGCACTTCAATGTCTTTGGTAATGAGCTTGCAGACGACCTTACGAAGAAAGGAGCCTCACAGGTCGGCCCCGTTGTTGAATTTCTCGTTGGCCCAAGAGATATTCATCCAATTGTTCGGCATCACGGCATAGGAGAGTGGAGTGAGAAGTGGAGTAGTGGCATCACCGGCCGCTCACTCCACAGCGTTCACTCAACCGTCTCTACACCGAAGTATTTGGATGCCATATCAAGAAGAGAGGCAGGAATCTTGTCCAGGCTCCGCACTGGGCACACACAGTTGCGGGCTCATCTCTTCCGGCTGGGGTGGGCCAGGACCCCCCCGCTGCGACTGTGGTGAGTCCGACGAAACTGTGTTTCATTTTTTGTTTGAGTGCCCCCGGTGGGCTCCGCAGCGTCGCTTTGTGTGTACTGCAGACTGTGACCCTCTAACTGCAGTTTTGGGAGTTCCCCCTCATGTTCCCCGTGACAAAGTTAACATCCGAAAGGTCCTAGGCTTTTGTAAGACGACTGGTAGGTTCAGTGCTGTTGTCCCCTAACTACAACTGCCCCAGCATTGCCTTGCTTGCTCCCCTTCGCTGGTGCCTGGTGATTGGGGGTACTGGGATTAGATAGCAGGAGTGTTGTTTTGGTTGGTTTTGTTGGACCGGTTCAGTCATTTGTAGTTATAGTTGTAAGGGGGCCCAGGTTTATGTGTGACCCAGGACTCTTTGAGAACCGGTGTACCCCTGGTTAGTAATAAGTTAGTTTTTAAGGTAGAGGAGAGTGTATGGCGTTGGGGCCTTTATTTACTCTCGTAATAACTTTGAACTTGAACTTGAACTCGGCATTGTAACGAGACGGCGACTTTTAATTGTTGTTAGGTATAACAATAACATCAAATTAACAACGTTTAACGTTTAACATAGTTCAGGCAAAATTACCTACTCAATTTTTTTAATGATTGAATCGGTTTGATGCGGAAGGAATAAGGTAAACTTCCCGGTGTTTGTAACGGATGCGTACATAGTTGTACATAGCTTTCAGTTGGAACTGAAATTTTATTTAATAAAATTGCACTGCGTTGGTGTTTAAAATTTAGCTACTTACCGCGGACATACGATGATTTTTTTTTTCAATTTCATCGCTTGTGATCCGTAACCTCGATGTTTAAGAGACGTCTTTCAAAGTCTCAGTTAAACGACTTTAATAAAAAAAAAATCTTGGTTAACGGTTTCAAAACATTTTTGACACCACATAGTAACGCAGTGAGTTAATACAGCCTAAGAATAAGTGTGCTTTTTTACAATTAGAATACTGGCGTGCCTATGTTTATTAAAACAAGTTTACAGAGTTAATCATATCAGGAGCGAATTATATACACGTCTTACATTTATGCTACCCCTGATCATATTTATTAATATAGATAGTTATAACTTATTTGAGTGTTATAAATGCTAACATGTTTATTTTTATCATTAGAGAGTTCTTTACTGTAATGTTTCTTTTCTGCGGTAACCTCCTGTATCCACATAAATTGATGTATTATTCCACCCTCTAAAATTTTTCATTGTTCTGATTTTCTTTCATATACACAACATTGACATAATGTACGGAGACATTGTGGATTTCTTTTTCTTTCCGGGGAGCTTCTGTAGAGAGTTTGTTACATCTGCCGAATGCCGATATCGAGCTGCCGATCTGAACACCTGATTGTTATCCCCAGAGTTCAACAATGATTGTAACACTCAAGACTCAAGACTTTGTGTTTTAATATCACCTTTTGTTATCAACAATGAAAGACTTATTGTGAGCAATCAATTGTAACCCCACGTGATGGAAGAATGTTGGGCTTGAATTTTCAGCTTTAAACTTCACTTCCCTCCTGATCCTACCACTGATCCCACTCCCGCATCAATCGCCATTTGTAGATGCCATTTAGGACTTTTATTCAGAATGTTGTCCCCAAACGCTAACCCTAACTTAACTTCAACTCAGACTTAATCAATGCTAGCGTGAGATCAGGGCCGTAGCGACTGGTACTTGGTTGGGGGGTGAGTCACTCTCATTTTGCCAACTCATCTTATGATTTTGCTAACTGGTTTAAAGAATGCCAGTAAAGTACTTTTGAGGAGGTCCGCTAAGCTCAGCTAGGGGGTCGGGGGGAGCGCTGTAAGCTCCCCCAGCGGGGTCCGGGGCAGAGCCATTTTAGTGCCTGTTTCTAACCTCCAGTGAACACTGAAGCAACAAATTGTCAAACAAATTTTGGTGATTTTTTTATTTCATTTTTTAGGATGGTAGGTTTCGTAAAAATTTTATTGTGACTAAATCATGTTTTTTTTTTATATATTTTTTTCCAAATTAAATTAAACCGAGTTCAGTTTAGAATTATATAAAAAGGCCAGCTGGCCATTGACGATTGAGCGTTGACTTAATCGTACCTTTTGGACTTTTAGGCTAGCCTATAATGAATGACGACTCCTCCTGTGTGCAAGCATACGCAGTAGGTCAGGGGCAGAATTTTTTTTTAAATATACTATCGAAAGGTGAAAAGTAATGAAATCTTTTTCTCAGTTGTATCCCAAACAATTATAGGTCTAGAGGTATCATTGTAAAAAATACTTTCCCATTTTAAAACAAAAACATGCTACAGTTTTTAAATAATGGAGCGTCGAAAGACGAAAGAAATGGAGAAACCCGGTTTTGCCTCAGTATTGTACAAAACAACTTGAGGTATTATTGGAGAACAGCTTCGACATTTGACATCAACATGCTTCAATTTAATTTTTTTCCATTGATTCAGGTGATCTTGGGGACCGGTCATTATTTATGGCCATGGGGGTGGGGTGGGAAATGAAAATGTGACCACTAAATTTTTGATGACTCCCCCTTCAAGACCTGAAAAAAACCTTGATTTCCCCACACCCTAAAGTCCAAAAATGATATGACTATCCCCAAAAAAATATTTTACACCCATCTTTTGTCGAGATTCCTACAAAAGTATGATGAACACACTGTTTGCTTGTATAACCACATCCTAACATAGCACCTGAAATGCAGAAGACGCCAAGAAACCAGGTGCCAAGGCTTTTCTGTAAAGCTTTTTGTAAAACCTGTACTTACAGCAGTAGTATTATTAGTTTCAAAACCTTGTAAACAGTATGTGGGGGGGGGGGGCTGGGGGGAAATTTTGGAAATTTTGACTGCTGAAAGTGCTATTTTTGTGGTCCAAAAATGACTTTTTTCCAGTTGGTCAGAGTGTTTTTGACCTCCCCTTTTGACCTCCCCGGCGATAAATAATTACCGGTCCCGTAGGTAATTTTTGCCCTCATTTCGTGGCCATTGGGTCACTTTTGTCCTTTAATATCATCTTATTAACTATTATCGTCAAATTTTGTACCTTCGAAATTAACAAGTTTAAAATTTTTAACAATTTTCATTTAAGAAATGTAGTTGTTTCTGCATTAATACAAATTCAAATTTAGTGGCGATAGGTTAACAGAAAAAGGACAACAGAAAATCAAACAGCTAATTTTTGATTTTGCCCGATTTTCATGAAGTACAGCTTTAGTTCGCGCTACTGGTTTAACTAAAACCAAGGCACTGATGGACTAGCAGACGAACTAATAAATCAAATAACTCTGCATTAATTTTTTTGATTTATTTGATATCACAACTTTTGACTGCGATAACTTGGCAGAAGTCCTTACGCAAAGTTTGTTTTATGCAGAGTTTGGTGATATTTCTGCTATACCTAATAGTTAGGGTGATAGGTGAAAAAATCAGGCCTTTTGTCATAAAAGCTTAAAAATTGGCAGGAAACTTCCTTGTTCTGTACTAATAAAACCTAGGGATGGGGCCACCAGAAATGGAGTCCAGAGTAGCGGCGACGCCATTTTTCAAAATGGCGGACGAAAATCGCAGCGCGGCACGAAAAAAGAGAAATAAAATTCAGGTGGATAGCATATCACCTTTAATTTAACTTCTAACGGTTCACACACTTCAAAGTAAACTTCACAAAGGACCCACTTGATGATTTTGTTACATGCATATATTTAACGCAAGAGCAATATCGAATAAATTACATCGGTATTAATTAGCAAACAATGAGAAATTCTAAATATTGGTTTCTACTTCACAGTCACCACTGCACTGACACAATGCTGTGCGTTTTAAGGCTGCCTTTAAACATTTGCATCTTGCCATCATGCAGCCTTTTTTGCATCCACAGTGAAGTAGTTCACGCAATGACCCGCCTGCTTCTGGCAGTGTTGTCCAAAATGGCTTCCATTGTTCGGGGTCTGTCCAACCCCAGTCACCAGGTGAAGGACGATTTTGTACTGCAATCAATGTCCTTCCCCATACATATCCTCCTTGGTACACTGCCCTTCTTGCGTGTTGTAGTAAGGCCGCCTTAGTTGGTGGAATAGCATCAATACTGCGTCCTTTCTTCACAAAAAGCGTTTGACGTGCCTGATCAATATCTTCATGAACGCTGGTTCTGTCGTACAGCAGTATGGTGTATCGTTCCAAGTTGGACATGCACTCTTCTGGAATATCCAAGGGTTCAGCAGAAAGTTCAAGGACTGTATTTGTTACATCATCGAACGTTTTCCCCTTGTTGCAAACGATGATGTAGTATCACATCCTGTGTATGCATGGAACATTGGTAAAGCTCGAGACTTTTCATCACCAAGTGATGCAGCAATTTTATGTGCAGGAATGTAACGATACTTTTGGCCTGTACCGAATGCAATCCACAACTCTACATCACCTAGCTTAGGCACTGATGCTACGGCCAGCACTAGTACATCTGTATCAACTGTACGCACTAGAATTTTTTTAAAGCCATTTCGCACAGCATCAGCAGTGTGGAGCAATATGCGGGTATCCGCTTCCTCATGGTCACAAGGAGCCAGGTTACTAGTATCCATTGCAGGGCTGGTCAAAACATGTTCTCCAAAAGTGCTTACTACCTGCTTTCCAATCATGGCAAGACTGGTTGAATGTTTTGCAAGAAAACTAAACGACTCAGTTTTATTTTCGTCAACGCGAAGAAACTGGGCCTAGTTCCCAGGTAGGCTTGTTGTTCCATCCACCCTTCTTCTGATTCCCTTGCCACGCTTATTCCTGGCATGAAGCTTTAAACTGTTTGGATGGTAGACGTCCCAAATAATGTCCACCCGATTTGCCTTTTGCAGCTGGCCTTCCACATATGGTAAGAAAAATCTTCAGTGCATAGTCATTGAAGCTCTTACAGGCAGTTGGCTTCAGCATGTTAATGATACATGCGCCGTCCAGAATCACTGCATCAGTCTGTGGTGTTTCAGGGTAAATATCAACACAGTTTTCTAGGCAGTCCAGTAGTTAGGATATTTTTCCAGTTCGTAATCTGTCAGATTGTGATATGGAAGGAGGAGATGATTGATTTTCATGCTTGAAAAATGTTTCTAGATCACCATCATGTGTCTGGCAAGCTATGTACAGTCTGGAAAAAAAGGTTGCAGTCATTTTGCAAGGATGAGACTTTTAGTTTTGATTTTGATGCCTTGGGAAGGGCTGGTTTAAATGGGCGGAGTTTATTCTTGCGTATAGGGTCTGTTAATGGCTTTGTTCGGTCCGGCAGTCGTGCCTTCACAAACTCCTTGTACTGTTTCTTTCCTTCATCTTCAATATTGTGCATTGAAGCCACAGCAGTTGGGTCAACAACGTCATGTGTATTGATTTGATAGAGGTCATTTGCTTCATCATCAAGGAATGGGCTGCCCATTTTGTCAGTCACACTGGTTAGCGATTTCACCTGCCTTGCAAAGGCTGACTGTACACTTTTTGAGTCTTCATGATGGTGTGTGTCAAGGTCTCTTCCCAACCCTTTGCCGTACAAACTAGACTCGAATTCGACAATTAATCTAGCAATTTCAGGTCCAGCCACCATCCATTTTTCGAGGGCTTCTGGGTTCTGGGTCAGTCCAACTGCTCCTCCATCCCCTTTAACAACACCATTATGCTGCTCATGTGCCTGGTCAATAGCCATTGATGAGAATGCTCTCCTGCTCTTACGTACTACGAAATGACCATTTTCGAATGCTGCTGCTGTATCTGGGTGTGTTGTCTTAAGACTGACCATGTCTCGTATATGCACTGGAGCCCATCTTGCATAGTCGGTATGATTAAACACAAAGAACCATGGGGTTAGTTTTGTCAAACTGTCTATGTACAGATTGAAATTTCCTTCCCGTAGTGAACTAATGAACATCAGTACGACGAGTTCCAACTTGTAAGTAATATACCAGAACTGAAACTGAGGAGAGTCCTTGCATCTTTGGGTGCACCAGCTGTCAAACTCTTCTACTTTTTCACCAGAGGCGATAAGTTCTATGTACTTATTGTAAGCCTTCTTCAGCAGGATATACAAACAGCTAGCTGTAACTTGATGGGCATGCCTTGTTCTGGTTACGTGGGATGCCTTTAGGAATGATTCAGCAGTTCCTGCAGATGCAATCTCAGCCTGGACTAAAGCTTCAACCCAGCCACTATTTTCCAGCCAGTCACCAATGACTTTCAGCCCAACCATATCAGTGTGCAAACCTCCAAGAATTATTACCAGTTTATCCTCACCATATTTTTCTGGCCAGTTCCACTGTATCTGTTTTGCTAGTGCATACAGAGGCTGATCTTGAGTAATGACTGGAGATTGCAAAGGATTCAGACTGTGAATAGCCCGTTGTATAACTTCAAAGGAATGACTTGTCATTGCAGTTGATTTAGTTTCATCAGGAAAGAGTGGTAACATTGCCGTAATGGCTGGAGCAGTCTCCTGTGATGGCTGCTGGGATGCATGATAGGCAGCCCAGGAAAGCTTATCGATTTCTTGAACATCTTGCTGGTATTTTTGCTCCACACATCGTAGCCAATTTCTTTCTTTCTTTAATGACTCTTCGCCTACATTTCCATCACCCTTCATTGGCCCATCACCTTGCGGAATTTCTGGATATTTCCTATTGGCTGGCACATGAGGTACAGTTGTGTAGAAGTCGGGAAGCCGTACTTTTCTTCGGACTGATGTATCAGTAGCGGTAAATGGTATAAGCCTACTCTCTCCATCACCTGAGGTATTCAAGTTTTGAAAAAGGGATATACCTGTACCATGGAAAGATTCAGTGGTAGTGGAAGAAGAAGGATTGTGATCTATGTTATCCACAGCAGCTGTGGTAAACAAATCCCTTCGTAAATTCAAAGGACAAACTATCTGCTGCTGTATGTACTGTTCGCAAATGTGATTTCCCATCTGTCTGGAGAGAGACATCACCCTCTCATAGGATATGGATAGTCCAAGTTCGAACATGGAGTCCACCAGTTGCCGTTTGCGTGTCTTAGCATGGATCATTAGTCCAACATACGTAGGTAGTGGTGTTTCCCTGGAACTACTGTGGTGCACGACTTGGCTTCCCTTTCGTCGGCGTATGTGACTGTTAAACAGTAATAACTGCCCTATTGAGAGGGTGGCTTGTGGAACCTTACTATTCTCTAACTGATTCCTGATGTCTGGCCCTTCAAGAATCATAGCTACCAACGAACAAAGGGACGGAGGGAGGGCTTTGACCTGACAATCTTCTTTGAAGTTGCCACTCGTTACTGGCTCCATTTGAAACATGTCCCTCCTGATTATTCTGGCTGCTTTAGCAAGGCAAATAGCTTCATCATCGCTGTCTTCTTCACATACCTTTTTCACAGCATTTCCTATATCCGAATCAAATGCTAAAAGCACACCACGACCTTGTTTCGTTGCTTTCAAGTTTTCAAAATTTGCTAGTATTCGGTTTTTAAGTTTTGTATTATGAACGTGGTGCTGAATGCCTAGCTGTTCAAGGCGATCAGAATACAGTTTTCAGAGATCGGTTAGTTTAAAGATTGGAGTAACTTCAGTGTCTGTTCTTGCCTCCTCAATGTACGACAGCAGTTCTGCAAGGACAATACCATGATTTATCGTGTCAGTACTGCTACCTGAATCTTTCATCTTCTGAGCAGCCGATTTGTTGTATAAAGCTGCCAAGCAACGTGCATGGTACTTCATATCTTGTGCAACCAGAACCCCTGTACTTAGTTTTGCAAGTAGTCTCTTGTCTTGAAGCTCCATGGCACATTTACGAACACGGGCATTAAGACGGAAGGTTGAAGCTTCGTGAAGTCTCTCTGAAGTTGATTGATCGCAGAAAAAGCACACCTCTTTGCTTGATCCTTCATGAGGATTGCTTAAGCGAGTGTACTTCTTTGAGGTACTTGCCTCACCAACTTCAGAACTACCTTTCCTCTTCTTGGCTCGTTGCAACTTCGTTTGATTGAATTTAATGCAACTTGACTTGTGCCACTTCGCTCTATGTTGTCGCAGAGTTTCACAAATACCATCTCCGTCATCGAGCCGTCTTAAATCTATGTTCATGGGCATGGCTCTTAATTCGTGGAAATGAATTATGTTGTCTGCCAAGGTTCTATATCCTCGCCCAGGACTAACATCTGTGCGGCAGGAATCTGCAGGGAACTTGAAGGATTCGTCAGTATCTTTTTGAGACAGCGCACATATTATCCAATTTGTTGTCGGGTCAGTCACAGTCTACTGAGGATTTTTCTGGTGGCTTAACTAGCTTGTGTATTTTTTTTATCAGCCATTGTAAGTTCTATACTTTAAACCTTAGACCTGAAAGCAAGCAAATAAATAGTGTTAAGCTAAAAGCAACAAAAAAATGGTACTTGTTACACTTAATTACGAGAATTTACGATTATTTTATATTTTTTTTAGCAATGCTTTTCCATAAAATAGTTCCCAAGGGTGGAATTTTGGAAATTTTTGGTGGCCCCACCTCTAAATCTGCTATTTAGAATATACAGTGACATCCTACCAAGTTTCATGCTTTTATGACAAAAGGCACGATTCTTCCCTTTTATTGCACGTATCTACCTAACTATAAGAAACGTTTTAAATCCTGGCAGTGATGCTGTGTTTTGGTATATTAATATGGCAGTAATTTTCTACCCTCCTAAAATACTAGTTAGGAGTTGCTCCACGCTAAAATCCCTTCTGAGCGGCACTGTCTAACAGAAAAAGAACTATAGGAAGTAAAATAGCAACTCAGTTTTTAGTTTTGCCAACTGTGTACGATTTTCGCGAAGTTAATTGTTATCACGACTTCAAACTCGGTGGGGAAACAGTTTTGTCCATTTTTTGTTTCTATTTGCTACATTATCTGTGATACTTATAAGTTATGGTGGTGACATAGCAAACAAAACGGCCAAGTCGCGGAGCTTCTTTTCCCCCCAGCTATGCAGGGAAGCAACCAGAAATGATCAGGGACAGCTACACAGAAGTGTTGGGAAAACTGATGGGAAAAAAATGTATTTTAAACTTTACTTTCAAACTGACGAAATGATGATAATAAGTAACCAGTACTCGTGGAACCTGGAATTTGCAGTGAAAATTTGTCCGATTTTGCCAACTCGACAACTCGAATTTGCCAACTGTATGTGTTACTTGGATGGTTGGGGGGGAAGCCCCCTGAACCCGCCTGAACCTCCCTGAAGCCCCCCCCCCCCCACCCCAAGTCGCTTCGGCACTGCGTGAGCTGCATCCCGATTCATATAAGACTCTACATTTCTATTTATCACCATTTAAATGTAAATTCAATTCAAATTAAATCCAACACAAGCCAAATGTTCATCCTCCTGAATCCTTTTGTGCCCCAAACCCCGCAATTCAGGTGAGCCCAATAAAACATCCATAATCTGAACCACGTTTTGAGAAACATCTTTTTTAATCATAGGTTTAAGAAGCTTTGAACGTTAGGTATTTTGTATCAAAATTTTCTCCCAACTTTTGCTATCAACCACCTAAAACTCCACCCCATTTTCCCGTCAGTCATGTTTTTGAGCAGCTTCAGGTAAACTCGGGGCCAGCATCACAATTCCAAGACAGCAAATTTAGATTAAAACAACAATTTCAGGAATCTCATTCAGGCGAGAGCAGAGGCGAGAACGGAGTACAACCAGGCAAGATTGGTGGAACGATAGTATATTAGTAAGGTTGGTCACTCCCAGCTCATTACGTGACGTCACAGGAGGCACGCATACTGGAGCATTTCTGGTTGGACTTGTGCGCATGTGCATAAGCTGCTAAGCTGTGTTGTGACGTCAGCGGAGGCAGCAAAATCAGCAGCCAATGTGAAAACAATATGAAAAAAGCTCGGAATAGACTTCCCTGCAACCAGGCACCGCCATTTTTTTCTATATGGCGGCGCCTGGTTGTACGGTTGTACTCCGTTCTCGCCTCTGCTCTCGCCTGAATTAGAGTCGTAAAATTTTTGTTTTAATCTGAAATTTCTGTTATGCTCTATATAGGGGAGAGGGGTTACAATAATTTGTAAATAAAATAAATAATTAAATATATCGTAGGATTGGCCTTTAGCGAATCTCATCAAATCTCGTTCAGACGAGAACCGGGAGTTAGCTGGCGCCATGTTGGCGTTATTGATGTCGGCCAAGGTTGGAAGGAATGCTGCTTGCGAAGGTTTGGAATGCGTTGTTTCTAGTACAGTTGCGACCCCCTGGTTGAAGCCCTAACCAGGAACCAGACAGAAGAAAATTCCATGCGAAGCATCACGTTACTACGCGACTACAAGTTAAAAATTGCTACTATCATATGGTAGATGTTGCGTTTATGGACCAATTTTGAAGTCTTTTTTTATACCATCGTGCGTCACGTTGCAGCCGCGGACAGCCAGTCTGGCAGGGGGGAGGGATCTATTCCGAGGTTTTTGCATATTGCTTTCCCATTGGCTGCTGATTTTGCTCAACACCTTATGCACATGCGCACAAGTCAAACCGGAAATGATCTGGTGCGCGTGCCTCCTGTAACGTCACGTAATGTGATTCGGAGTGACCAACCTTACTATATAGTATATACTATATCGTTCCACCAGTCTTGCAGTCTGGTTTGACCTTAAAGCTCTAACTAGACAGAAGAAAATTTGGTGCGAAGTGATGCGTTACTACGTGCCTACAAGTTCAAAACTGGTACACTCAAGTAGTGAGTGTGTGGCGGTTATTACCTAAGTTGACGTCTTTCGTAATCCATCGTGCGACACCATACAGCCGCGAGCAGGAAGTCTGGTTAGGACTCAAGCCCTGCCCTAACCAGACTGGCTGCTCGCGGCTGCACGCCGACGCAGTATGGTGTAAAAAAGACTTCAATATTCGTCCTTAACGCAACACCAAACACACGATTGCTGCAATGTTAACCTTGTAGGCACGTAGTTACGCACAGCTTCGCACGAAATTCTCTTCTGTCTGGAGAGGCCTTCAATGCTTTATACAGCAACTGCTCGCACGACACGCAGATCACAGATCCATTATGGGGCCAGGTTCTCAACAAACTCAGCAGATACTATCTTTGATGCACAGCAGCTGAGTGACGGATTCTCTGCGGATCGTGTAATGAACAACCCAGCACGAAATGTTCCACTATGAGTTCTTTCCAAACAATGTATGGTCATAAAGGTGGCATACTAGAGCGCTGGAATCAGCTACATTCGGCTTCATTCCAATTATTGTTAGCACCGTATGTCTGTCAATCCTAGCGATCAGAAGACCAAGACCAACAGGTTAAAATACGAGACGAGCTCGAGACCTGTAGTGCCGAGGTCGAGATGAGACCGAGGCCGAGACAGAGTAAAATCTCGTCTCTTGCGAAACACTATAGCAAAATCTAAGAAATATTTCCTCTTTCGTTATGCAGAACCCAGCTGTCAGAGTAAAATACTCTAGTAATGTTTAGTTATGCATGCTTGTTAGAAACCTGCACGACATTCGCTTCTTTTGAACCTTTCAGTCGCAAAAATTAGTACCTGCGTATAGTTTACCTTCAATTTTTGTACTGCATCTGTACAAATATAAAATATTCTTAAGTACTTCTAAAACTTTGATGATGAAGCATTAGATCCTAAAACAGCGTCTGAAGCACTAAAACTACCAGCTTCCTTGGTAACGACGTACTATTTATTTATGCTGAAGGTTATTCTAATTAATTTTGTAATAGTACTTTACGACCGCCCTGCGATCGCTCCGTTCATGTACCCACTTCAACCCCACTTTCTAACAACTTTCCAATTCTGCTCCCCTTGCACTAAATCTCAGAAGCTTCAGGCAGAGGCCCCTACTTCCCCTGAAAAAAAAATCATGGTTGGCGATTAAGGAAAGTTTCAATATTTGAAGTTTTGTGTGATTAAATGTGGTTTTTTTTTTTAATTCGTTTCTTTGAGCCTTCCATTATTTGAATCAATGCTCAAATAAACAAAACCTGTCGTAGCATCCGGAGATGCAGTGAAGAGACCAGCGTGTGGCCATCTAGAAGAAAAAGTATCATATGTTATATGTTATCATGTGGCTAAGGGCGGACTGGCACAGACAAAGGCCAAGAAGAAATCTCGTCCAACGGGCCAGAGCCATAAGCGGCAAAATACTCTCTTTGGGTGGGGTAACAAAATTACTTTTGTAAATTTTTTGTCTTGACCCAAAACTCCTGCCAATTTTTTTCTTTTTTTTTTTTGGGGGGGGGGGGGGGTGAATGGGTTCCTCTACAACTGAGAAAGAAATAGTTTATGTATGCAATACTAACCACTTTCTTTACTAACATTGTCTGAAACGGGATAGCTATTGCTCACAAGAACAAGTGAATCCAGAATATCTTGACGAATTAATATCTGAGACTTCTTTTTTTTTTCTCTTTTTTAAAATCTTTTCATTGAAACAAATATCGAAACTCTAACTTAGGCAAACATGGCTTAATCACCTGACTTAATAATTCCGTGTATTTTCATGCTTTAGAATTAAAAACAAAACAACTTGGTAGTTGGAGACCAGTTGAGACCATAGACCAGGAGGAATTTCCTTCCGTTCTCTCCCTGGCCAGTCCATCACTACGAATAACCGGGAAATGCATGGTCTTTACTCTGGCCCCCAGACGATACGACGGGCGCTTGCTTATTGATCTTCTTACCGCAGTTTCGTTTGTCCACCAAAAACCAAAACTAGCATAAGAGAAACCGCCAAGTATCCAAAAAAGATCGGCCTTTGAAAGTAGTGATATCATTCAACTTGGGAAAGGTCGCCAAGGTTAAGCCTGTGCTCCGAACCCAAACAATGCAAAATTCCGACAACTGCGTCGCGAGCCACAGTTTACAACCCACTTCAAAAATCATGGGGTCACTCACATCCATGTTAGTCAGAGCCTCATGCAGTGTGGGGAGGCGCGACTTCGATTCTGTGCAAATCGTGCTTGATACCGCAGCAAGCTCATTTGTGAAACTAGAGGACACATTAGCAATTGACTGACCAATACTAAGTTTTAGATAGGGGATCCAGACACCAACACTGCCAGTCAATCAGCATTGAACAAAAGATGCATCGCAGTAAACAGCACACACTGTAGTACGGGGTTTGAAGACACACCACTGCCATGGTGGATAAACAGAGGCAACTGCTCTAAGATGCCGAAGAGCTGGGTCCAACAGCAGAAAGGCACCATGTCCTGGTGCTCCGAGACCAGCACGGTGACCTGTCACTGGTCTTAAGCCTGGCGTACACTCTCCGTGTTGGGCCCGTGTTTCTTCCCTGTTTTTGCCTCAGAAACTCGCCCACCCCACATTCTTGGACGAACACACTTAACGTTCACGGACACATAAAACCGAAGTGCTGGTGTCAGATATTCAACTGCGCATCTCCTTTGCACAGATCATGCACCCTCTATTTTGGCGGGGTTATTGGGTATCAGTGAGCCTATTGGTCAAATTTCCCCCTCTTCACTGCCTCGAGGCAAACACGTGTCACGATATCGGACAGCTAGCGACCCAGGCCATTCTTGTCCGTGTCTCGGTCCGGGTTTTTAATCCGCCTCGAAAAGGGGTCATAAACTGTCCGGGTTGGGGAAATTTGAACTGTCCGTGTAGCCGCAGGCAAAAAGAGGGGAGAAACACGGACTGAACACGGTGACTGTATGCCAGGTTTTACAGTAGTCAGTAATAATAGTAGCTACTGGGTCCCACTCCCCTCTGATCAAATTAAATAGACACAATGCTACAAAGAGCTCAGAGGCGCGAAGCTGGAGAGACGGTGCCCCAGCTTCAACCCAGAGAGCCTCTAGAGGAGTCGTAACCAGACATCCTATCACAATGCGCAGGCAGTCATTCACACTAACTTGGAGACCCCCGTATGTGGCACTGCGCTGTCACCAAAAACGGAAGATGGTAATCAAGCGCAGAGCGAATATAGGCTCTGTAGACCGCCATCAGCGCACCCCGCTGAACCGTTGGGCATCGAGCAAGGGCACGAAGGGCCGGAAGTCTGCAGGCAACCGTCTCCTTCAAGGTGCAGACGTTGACAGTCCACAACAGTTCACTGTCTAAGATCACACCAAGGTACCTTCAGTAGATGCCGAAACAACAATACCACCAATACTCACTCTAACAGGGATGGCACGAGCAGCCGCAGAGCACGTGTAAATCACTAGCTCAGTTTTCGCTCGTGACAGTGACAGACCACGAACTGCAAGTCGATCAACAACTAGATTCAAAGCAGCCCGATCATGCTCAACCAGAACACCAGGGCTACTGCCCACGAACTGCAGAGCATTGTCGTCCGCGTAGCATACGACATTCATCGTCTGCTGCATTCAACTAGGACAGCATTGATAACCATCGCAAAAAGAAGCGGGCTGTGGCAACTACCTTGCGGGAGGCCCCTGTCCGACTCAGTCTGCGACAACCAATATACACCAGCCCTGATGACAAAAGGCCGATGCCCAAGCAGTGCCTGGATTGCTGTGGACAGCCTAGAACCAACCCCCATGGTATCAAAGGCATCCTGAATCAACTCAGCGCGAACAGTGTCATAGGCTGCCTTAATGTCTAGAAACACTACTACAACCACCTTCCCATGAATTTACACTTCTCGTACGCCCGACAGGAGGAAGAGAATTGCATTCTGTGCATTCCTGTTGATCCTGTAACCAGATTGTATATTGGACTCAAGGTGCCAATTCAGGCCGTAGACAAGCATACGTTCATAACTTTTAAGGCACACGACAACAGAGCTATTGGTCTGTAATTCACGAGATTAGAGCGCATGCCACCCCTCTTACAGACTGGAACCTGTGTGGTAAACAGACACTACAGTGGAACAGTGCCTCCATCCAGAAGGCTCTGAACAAAGGAAAGAAATTCACTCAAAGCCTTGTAATTCAAGAAGCGCAAAAAGTCATACGTAACACCATCAATTCCCGGGGCACTCCTTTACTTGCACTTCGCCAAGGCAGCCTTTAAATCTGAAGGTGGAACGGCAGGTCCGTACAAGTGGAGCACACCTGCCCCCGAAGCTGAGGTGGAGCGCCACCCTGGGGGAAGGCATAAACTTCAGCAAAGCGAGCGTAGACCGTGTCACACATCGCTTCACCAAGGAAGGACCATCATCGTACGACTAAATACCCACAGCGTCTTAACTTTCTGGTCTTAACGCCGCAAGGCCTTCGAGACAGAAACCATTCAACTGCCATAACTCGACTACACAGACGGGCACCGTAAAGGGACTTCTCCAAACGCAGGATGAAAGTGGATTCCTGTGCCACAGCCTTATAAACAAGCTATACGCCACCACCACCTGTAAGCCTGCCGCCTATCCTTGACTGCCACAGTGCATCTTGCCGCCCACCATAAAGGGTTTTTCCTAGCATTGCGTACCACTTCCCCATACGACGCTTTACCTGTCTACCGAAATTCAGATCACTCAATCACTATTTTCCCTAGTGAGGTGTACAGCTGTCTTTATACCATATGAGAATTAACATGGGAGCGTGCGGATTAGCTAGTTACTAGCTAGTTACCAGTAACACAAATCAACATTATTGAGGGCAGTTTTTCTCCATAAAAGACGTGTTCCCACACCTTATAATGTTGAGGCTTTCTTCGTTACTGGACCCAAGACACCTAATTCAAACGATTTGCAATGATTTCTGCCACATGAGGTATTTACTCCAGTATAAGTTTGTTACAGTTAAAAGACAGTCTGCTAGTGACTGCCTTTCGAACATCTGGCTTGGGGGCGACACACTAGCGCGCGTTTAGATCTTTAACTGCTCGTAGTCGTGTAGGTGAATTGGTTAGAGCGTTGAATCTTTACTACGCATTTAGAATCAGAAATAGTTTAAGTAAGGGGAGGGAAAAACCTAGGGTGTCGAACAGGAATATTCTCGTAGTCGTATAACTGAACTAATAAGTGTTGAACCCTACTACATGTTTACACGGAAAAAAATTTAAGTAAGCAGTTGAGTAAGCAGTTGAGCAGGCAGTTGAGTTGAGCAGTTAAGTAAAACCTCAACTGGGAGCAAACCGAGGGATTCGAACAGGAAAATGCTCATATAATCGTGTTGCTGAACTACTAATGTGTTGAACATTAGTACACGTTTAGAAGCAGAAATAAGTTACGTAAGTGAGGAGGCAACCGAGAGATTGGAAGTTTAACATTTCCGATGTAGGGATCGAGAGAATGCCTAGAGGCCAGAATCAGGGCATTTTTTTTAGGAACTGTGACTGGAGGTCCACTTTCATAAAAGGGCACCATTATGTTAATGGCTCAACTATTAACATAATAAAAAAATCCAACTATGAGCACTGAGCAGTGGTGTAAGTGGGGTTTTGTACAGAGGGGGTAACACTAGTCATTTATCCAATTGTGTGTAGGTAGAAACCAATAACAGCTAGGGAGTCTGGGGGAGCGCTGTGAGCTCCCTCAGCGTGGTCCGGGGCAGAGCCCCGGAAGCTGACGTATTTTTGCTATTTTCCAGCATTTTCTGGCTTTGTAAATTGCGGTTGAAAACATTTTTACAAAATCAGTTTTGCTGACTGCATCATACGCATAAAAAAACTTAGTAACTTTCAGTTTTTCACAGTACATACCTATTTTTTTATAAATAAAATATGTCTTCAGGATAGTCAAGGTTTTTTCCAGCTACGCAAAAAGTGACAATTTACCGAAATCGAATAAGCCTTCAAAACCAGAAAGATAAAACCTCAACGTGCCCTTATATAAAAGTTGCCCCTGCCCTCTCGGTGGTCTGTGCACGCTACTGGATTTTACCTACCGTGAAGATTCGCTGTGAACTGGATTGAGTCTGAATTCATTATCCATAGCTCCAAAATTTGTAGTTAGCAAAAAAAAAAACATTCTCATGAAAGTATTAATGTATTAAACTTGATATTTTATTTCCTTTTTAGGGTGGACCTCCAGTGGGTCCCATTGAGTACAACTTGAGGTCCACTTTAGGCGGCTGCAGGTCCATTTGGATCTCCAGTTAGCATGTAAAAAAAATGCCCTGGAGATAGATCACATGTTTCCAAGCAGATCAGCTCTAAACGCTAAGCAGCCATACTAACAAAATACTAACAGCCCTTAAAATAGTATTGAGATTGATCACTAGAAAGAAAAACAAAACGCTAGAGAATATATAAAGAAACACCCGTCGTAGCATCTGGGGAACAGTTCCGGAGCAAGAGAGGGGAAAGGGTGCCGAAAATACTGCCTTCCGTCCAAAAACAAAGTTGAAAATAAAAAATTTGAATTGAAAAAAAAAAGGCGAAGCCTAGCCTAAATACAAATTGCTCTTGAAAAATTAGTTCGCGAGTTGCAGCTGTAGTTCATGATACAGGTACCTTGTGACTGGCAAGAAAACTCACAAGAACATGAATTTAGCAACAAATATTCAATTTTCGGCCCGATATTTGGGGCTTTTGTTCACAATAAAAATGTTAACGCGCTAAAATAAAGTGGGAGCTGCCACAAATTGTAGACTTCCCACAGCCGCCATGTTGGAAAATCACCCATTGTGTCGGCTGTATAAAGCCCACCTCCCACCTCTATTAATATTTTAACATTTTTATTATTGTGAACAAGACCCAAATTCCGGGCCGAAAATTAAATATTTGTTGCCAAATTAATGTTCTTGTAAGTTTTCTTGCCAGTCATACGGCACCTCTATCAAACTAAATACATTTGTAATCCTTCAAATGTAGACAGATATTTTGTCTCATGCCTACCCACCTCACCGCTTCGTATACGTCAGATTCGTGCGTTTTCAGTGTGCTGACATTATCTCTGTGGCACCGTGATGATTTCATTTTGGACAGATTTGGGAAGACGCGTGTGGGAGGGGTGTAGTTGCAATCTGCTGTATAATAGCGACAGAGAGCAGCGCTCAATTAGCTACTGGCCCCGGGCGCTCAAACGCCTTGCTCCGGCACTGCTGGGGAATGCAGTGAACCCAGGTGTGTGAATTTTTGTTTCTGGATGGCCGCACACTGGACTTCACTGCAGCCCCGGATGCTACTAGGCTAATTACGCTACTAACTCTGGATTTATCCCCTAACCTGCGAACCAGCAAATGGCACGTAACACTATTAAATTATAGCTATAGAGCAGTGACACGACGTAGTATTATTGTATAAAACTCTATGCTGGAGCCTTAATGGGTTAGCTGCAAGGGGCACTGCAGAGAGAAACAGAAGGGCATCATACTGAAGCCGATGCTGTGAAGAGACCTAAAACGCGCGACCTAAAACTTCTTAAAACTAAAACGCGCGATTTTTGTTGCTGGAGAAAACAACGTTATTTTAAGCCTAAGAAATCCGCTCTTCCGTTGTTTTTCCCTCCATTTTTATGTAGTGCACCTTGTAGTTATGCCCTCCAAAACTCATACTGGCGCCAATATGGCGGCAAACGTCACTGCTCTATAGTGGTTATACATTTCAACTTTCTGCACTGCATGGACGATTTTACTTCGTGAAATTAGCTAGTACCAGCCCGAATCTCGTTTTCCCCTTAGCTAGAAAAATAGCAACGTTATTAAAGGTGCCTATTCACCGACTGACAGGTTGCAGCATCTAGCGCCGTCTACCATCATTTAGTTCTATGCAGAACTTGATTTCAACGGGGCGTCGGACGAAAGCCTAACTGGAAAATCGTCTAATGGGATAACTGTCTAATATCTGCATAAATAAAAAAAACTGGGAAATCATCTAAATGGAATATCGTATAATGGAAAATCATCTAAACGGAATATCGTATAATGGATAATCGTATCATCTTACATTATAAACCAAAGTTTCATAGCAGAAATGAAGCAAACGCAACGACCACCGGAAGGGGAACAATGAAAACGTGCGAGTGTGTCAATTCTTTGGCTTAAAGTTGAAACTGGGACGTTGTTGCCGTGAAAAGAAGTTGAAATTGGCACATTGTTGCCTCGAATAACAATTTGCTCTAACAATTATCCTTCTAACCAAACACCGTGGTAATCTCAAGGGCAAGTATTACATGACTCATGCACAACTACGTATAGCAAAGAGGAGGAATGGAAGGAAACCAAGAGGATAGGGAGACGACGGGATAAAAGGAGGAGGGGAGAGGGGAGGGAGAGGATTGGCGGAAAGGGGGAGTGTTACACAAACAAAAATCGACTGTCGCAGTGAACGATCAGGCAGCACCGAGCAAATACTGGGAAACAACCACGGGTCAAACAAATCCCCGGGCGAAGTCGGGTACGATGCTAGTAATTGATAAACGTCTAACTGGACAACAATATACCTGCGGTTTCTGATGTCATATGTAAAACCGCACCGAGCGAGGCAGGGACATTAGACGATTTTTCCATTATACGAATTTCGTGTTAGACGATTTTCCGTTATACTGTATTATGTATACGTTCTTCCAATTATGCGATTTTCCAGTGAGACGATTACCCCTCACCCCGATTTCACCAAGCGAAAGAATGCGCAAAGAAACTTCTTTTTGCACAACAAACTAGCCACGTGCCTCTTAATCAATGAGTGTAAATTTGTTGCGTCCACGTGCAACAGGAAGTAAGTGTTCAGGGTTAACGACATTACTGTCACTAGATGGCGCCCTTCTAGCGGTTCAAAATCTGCGTTTCAAAACGGTCGGTAGTATATTTAAAAAAGTGCCCGTGATGTCGTTAGGCTTAACTTTACCGCTTGCTTCCTGGTGCACGTGGTCGCACCAACTTTACACTTAGTAATTAAGTAGGCACGTGGCTTGTTTGTTGTGTAAAAAGAAATTTATTTGTGTGTTCCTTCGCTTGTTGAAGGGCTGGATATCGGTAAATGGCTATAGATGCCACAGCTTATCATTTGGTGCCAATTCCCCTTTAACAACTTTTTTTTTCCCACAAGAAAACGTTAAGCTGTGTGATCTGTGCACCTGATTCATAAAAGTCACGTGAATTGAACAAATCACGCTGTAAGCCGAGTGCGTGATTTGTTCAATTCACGTTGCGCTGCTCTTGCACCATGCTTGCACAACAACCGTTCCCTGCCTATTTCCCGTACTCGATAGCTAGGGGTAGTGAAGTGCATTCGCTGCTAGACACCTTCTCCCCACTACGAGAGCTACTACGTTATTTATTACATTCGAGGCGCCACTTGTGTCCACAAATGCAGACACGCACAGACGGAACAACATGGTGACGAAATTCCACTTCCTCCTAAGCTTAAAAAACTACGTACCAAAAAAAGAGTAAATCATTTTGCGTTGTAAAGACTTCAAAAGGACGAGGCGGGAATTGGCGCATAAACGGAATACGTAATAGTAGGCACTCAGAAAGTTCGCACCTTGCATAACAATAAATAATTACGTGTCACCACCTCTTTAACAGGTCACAGCAGGTTATGTCCATAAACACATACCTTTGTGCATATTTCACAGATGTTGACACTGTAAACTATAACGATCTAGACAGCTTTATGTCCGTCTGGAAGCAGTGGAGCGTTTACATTGTGCTCTCAATGACAAAGCTATAACTTCCCCTCATAAACCGTGAAAATTGGTAGACCAGACTTTTGGGTTGCGTGTGCCCGGTCCGGGGTAATTTCCGCCCTAACTTAGGGCTGTACCCCAACCACACCTCCCACAAGCACTCACGATAATTCGAGAATAATACGGGATATGGGAAATCGCGTACCAAGAATGTAGAAAACGAACAAGAGGCTGCATTTGTCTGGAAACCAGACCATCTATGCGGATCGACACAACACAGTTAGTGAGTGTGAATATTTCATTTACTGTTTTTTTTTTTAGCCGCCGAAATAAGAGGAAGATGAGGCTAGAAGGGTGTGCCTCACGATCTGTCAAGCTCAGTGTCTGGCAGACTTGAACATTTTCATCCTGCCACTTTTATAAGTGGTCAGCTACAGGAACCAAAAACCGAAACCAACCTATACATTTTGTTGTTAGGATTGAGATTTGATGCTTAGAATGGAAGAAATCAACATTACATATTTCAATTTAATTCAACTTTATTTGTCTACACTCTTAGGTGTAGACAAAATATAAGACCCAATGTGACAATTTAAGAAACTTTAACTAAAATACAACCAGATAAATTTTGGCACCGTGACACTTCAAGAACTATATAGAACTGGGTTTTATCACAATTTATGAAAGGAAATAAAGCTTGTAGCACACTACTCCGTTCCGTAACGTCATGTCGCAGGCCGTCAAATTTCTGTTTGGATTAAAAGCATGTAAAATAGAGGAACCGGGTATATTGCTCCGTCCCGTTCCATGACGAACGGGACAGTCGAGGCAGAATCCTTTCAGTCGAAAACTGATCGCATCGGAGAAATGTACCCACCTGCCGTCCGTCGACTGCCGTCGTCGTCCGTCACGCACCTGCGCACAACGCCTTTCCCCCACTAAATACAGATGAGAACCTATTTCAGTTGCCTTCTTAAATTTCGTCACGCCCGATCGTAAAGAATTAATACCTAATTTACAACGACTTTCTATTTAATTACCTACTTAAGGCCACTAGATGTCCTCCTTCATTTGCATCGCCAATTTAGGCGCGATCAAATTAAAAAACTCACCGGAGCTGACTGAAACGGTTAGCGACGGAAGCAATTTGGACTGGACCATCCGTTGCCGTCAGTCATCGAAAAAGAACGGAACAGAGTGTAAGTGTGCTACAAACTTAATAATATCCATCCATTTTGTGTTGGCTAGTACACGTAAGATTCTTAAACTTAAAACCTCGCATATTATGACGACGTTGCAATACTGGGATTTTCCCCTCTTCACATTAAAACAAGTGGTACATCGACTGTCTAGTCGCACCGGTCTTCTGCCCAGTTCCTCCACTTCCAATGTTGAGGCGGACACCTCTATCATGCACTACAACAGCTATCTCTATTATACTATAATCTAAAAGCAGTAGCCATCACAATTGCCGGTTAAAAATGGGTTAGCTTTTAGGCCTATTTTACATTTTAAGTGTAATTGTCAGCTTTTAGGCGTAATTTTAACCAGCAGTTTTAATTTCGTAAGTAGCAGCTAATGGAGATATGGATTGTATAGTAAGCCTATATTCATTTTTGCAACACGCTGCGCCTTTAGGCACAGATTAGAGTGTTACAAGGTAACGCTCAACGTAGCCTATATAGAACAGTGGTAGTAGGGAAGTGACGAGAGAGACGCTGTTGATGAAGCCAACAGCGGCTCGTAGCAACTGGACGTTGCCATGGTAACATGATTTTAGGCCTAATTTTCATTTTAAGGCCTAATTTAAAAAATGCAGTTTTAATTTCGTAAGTAGCAGATAGGCCTAATGGAGAATTTGGTTCGACGGTAAGCCTATTCATTCATGCAACAATGTGACGAGACTATTTTAAACGAAGCTAAAATTCATTTGTATTCATTAAGGATTTTAATTTAGGATTTTAATTCGACAATCAAATATTATTATTTAATTTAGTTACATCGAAGAAGTCTATTAGCTATGAGGAAGTAACGATGTTTTAATTTGCCATGTTATTTAACTATCCACCCAAAACCAAAACTGGTAGAAAAACCCGCCAAGTTTCCAAAAACGGTCGGCCTTTGAAGGTAGTGATATCATTCCACCAGGGAAAAGCCGCCAAGGTTAATCCTATTAGCCAAGTTAATCGCACATACTAATAGTTCGAAAGTTATATGAAACTAGAAGATTGCTAGTGCGGTAGCAATCTTCAAGTTTTCATTCAACGTCCAAAGTATTAACTTGGCTGCAATTAACTTTGCTTTCGGCGCGATTAACTTGGCTAAGGATTAACCTTGGCGGCCTTTCCCTGGTGGAATGATATCACTACCTTCAAAGGCCGATCGTTTTTGGAAACTTGGCGGGTTTTTCTACCAGTATTGGTTTTGGGTGGATATCACATATTTCATAGGACTGTGAACGTACATAAGCTTACACCGTCTGTTTGTGCTTCAATCCCATTTTTGCACAAACTGACTAACAATCGCTGATTTCGTTCGCTTTGCTCACTCAATCAGCGCATCCCCTTCAGTTGTTTTGTTTATCCCTGCAACTTCCCCTTAATTTTTCCAGATTTCGTTCACATTTAGTCATGCAGAACCCCCGAAGGTCGCTGTTACTAAAACAGCAGAACGCGAAGCATTTTTGGGGGGGTTATTAACAAAAAACCCATTAGCTCGTGTATGCTCGTATTGTTGCATAACCATCATCTAACGTGCATCCCTTTATTCTTACGCAATCCACGGCAACGTTAATGTTTCTTTATTTTGTCCTTCGTTACAGTTCAGTTTTTAGTTCGTCCAGGCTTTTACAATAAATCTAAGGATCAGTCTTGATTGTTCAAGCTATTGTTGCTTAATATCTTTGGTTGCAACTTGGAAAAGAAACGAAATTTAAATTCGCCGCTGGCGAATTTCAAAACCCTCCCACGCATTTGTCCTGACCCCTACAACCCCAAAACCAACAAAAGGACCATCCTCAGATCACCATGCACCCGTGCGCAAAAGCTCAGGTACATAGGCCTTCTCAATTTTTCGCTAGCCATGAGCAAAAAGTCTATGGGATTTGATATGGGAAAAATCTTATTAGCTAGTCAGCTAGCTAGACAGCTAGCTAGCTATTTTCCATAATTTGAAACATTTCTGTCGCATTGGGATTTATCCTCAAAATGCCAAAATATGCTTTCAATTGCTTGCAGTTAACAGACACATGTCTGCTAGTGAGCCACCTTTTTATCATTAACAATCATTTTTTTTACAATCGGAAGTCTACAATGGGATGATCTACTGTTACTTGGAGGCGACACACTAGCGTATGTCTAGATCCACCGAAAACCAAAACTGGTAGAAAAACCCGCCAAGTTTTCAAAAAACGGTCGGCCTTTGAAGGTAGTGGTATCATTCCACCAGGGAAAGGCCGCCAAGGTTAATCTTATTAGCCAAGTTAATCGCACATACTAATCGTTCGAAAGTTAAATGAAACTAGAAGATTGTTACTGCGGTAGTAATCTTCAAGTTTCATTTAACGTCCAAAGTATTAACTTGGCTCCGATTAACATTGCTTTCGGTGCGATTAACTTGGCTAAGGATTAACCTTGGCGGCCTTTCCCTGGTGGAATGATATCACTACCTTCAAAGGGCGACCGTTTTTGGAAACTTGGCAGGTTTTACTACCAGTTATTGGTTTTGGGTGGATATCACATCTTTCATAGGACTGTGAACATACATAAGCTTACACCGTCTGTTTAAGAGGCTTCAATCCCATTTTTGCACACTGACTAACAATCGCTGATTTCGTTCGCTTTGCTCACTCAATCAGCGCATCCCCTTCAGTTGTTTTGTTTATCCCTGCAACTTCCCCTTAATTTTTCAAGATTTCGTTCATATTTAGTCATGCAGAAACCCCCGAAGGTCGCTCTTACTAAAACAGCAGAACGCGAAGCATTTTTTTTTTGGGGGGGGGGGTTAACAAAAAAAAAACCATTAGCTCGTGTATGCTCGTATTGTTGCGTAACCATCATCTAACGTGCATCCCTTTATTCTTCCGCAATCCACGGCAACGGTAATGTTTCTTTATTTTGTCCTTCGTTACAGTTCAGTTTTTAGTTCGCCCAGGCTTTTACGTAAAGGATAATGACCGAAAACCTTGTGCATTCCTAAACAATGGCCCTCGGGACGCTGCGCGCCCTCGGGCATTGTTTAGGAATGCCCGCGGTTTTCGGTCATTATCCGACTTAATGCCCATTACGGCGAAGAGCTCGTTCCCATTGTCGGCTATTGTTGGCAGACGTTCTACGCTTTAAAAGAACGTGGTATTGTAACGTTCTTGAAATAACGGGCCATTGTTTTACATTATTGGTAAAGATTCGAAAATAGTTAAACGTGTTGCGGGAAACTAAAATTCTTGGTAGGCTACTGATGATCAAAATGCCTTATCGTATTCCGTGTTTGTGCTTTTCGATGTGCATGTTTGTGCGTTGCGTGGCAGAAATGGGGACAGAACTTTAACACAAAGACAACAAACTTTTGGCAGGGCAAATGAAAATGGGCGAGAATACCTTGAATACATATTAAACGTTTCAAAAATAAATCAACGTTGGTTAAAACATATAAAAGGAAAGAGGAAAACAAGCCAAACAGCAAAAATAATAAACTAGAATTAACGTAGTACAGTAAGCCACCTTTGGAGTGGCATCATGGCATGACCCGGACTCAAACTAGCAACCCAATTCGTCCCTAGATCACATAGCTGTTCGGCTTGTTTTCTTCTTTCCTTCATGTAATTTACAGGAATTTTTGCTTATTTATTTAAAACATATAAAAGTGCAACCAAAGAGAGTAAAGGCATTTTCTCTTCCCGACAATCCTTCTCGTTGTCCTGGCAACGTGCACAGACTGTATCAAAATATTGGCCCGAACATGCAAATACTGAGGTTGTGTATTTTTGCCCCAAAAAGAAATATAGTAATAACATTTTGTATTACAACCGCCCCGTGGGTGAAAATGTTCCGGGCAACATCATCAAAAATGTTGCAACAGATGCCAGTTGCTAAGTTGAATGGCTGATTAAGCAATCACAACATTCGTGTCAGCAACAACTTTGTATCGACCCAACGTAGAAGAGCAGCTCATTGTGCAAACAACTGGCCACCGTAACTTGAAATCTTTACAACAGTACAAGAAAAGTAGCCGTGGTATGCAAGCAAATATCATCGGTTATTTTGAACGTCGTAGCAAATGTATCAGGCCGGAGTGTTACAAATGAAAACCCGTTCAAACATTTGGTGATTAAAAACTGTAACCATGCTACAATCATTACGTAATCTTTTGTAAATGTAACGGTATTGTAATGTAGTGCTTTGCTACTTTAAACGTGTTTTTTGTTTTGTTTTGTTAAAATAAGCTGTTTTTCAAACCCCGGGCATTCCCTAGGGAATGCCCGCACTTTTCCCGCCTTCAGATGAAAGTGCGGGCTTTCCCAGCAACAATGGGTTTTTACATTGTTGCGTATTGTTTCAGCTGGGCTTTCCTTCGCCGAAAAGGGCATTAAAATAAATCTAAGGACTAGTCTTGATTGTTCAAGCCATTGTTGCTTAAAATCTTTGGTTGCAACTTGGAAAAGAAACGAAATTTAAATTCGCCGATGGCGAATTTCAAAACCCTCCCACGCATTTGTCCTGACCCCTTCAACCCCCAAACTAACAAAAGGACCATCCTCAGACCACCATGCATCCGTGTGCAAAAGCTCAGGTACGTAGGCCTTCTCAATTTTTCGCTAGCCATGAGCAAAAAGTCTACGGGATTTGACATGGGAAAAATCTTACTAGCTAGTCAGCTAGCCAGCTGCTTGGACAGCTACTACCTAGACAGCTACTTAGACAGCTAGCTAGACAGTAACATAAAAACAACGTTATTGACGCATCTTTTTCTCTATGATTGGTGGACACTCATCCTTTAAATTTTAGTTTATCTTAATCTCTAACCCTTCCCCCTTATTTGAAACATTTCTGTCGCATTGGGATTTATCCTCAACATGGCAAAATGTGCTTTCAGTTGCTTACAGTTAACAGACACATGTCTGCTAGTAAGCCGCCTTTTTATCATTAACAAAGTCTACGGGATTTTAGGGATAGCCGATATTAATATCGGTATCGGTATTTACAGATATTATCGGTATTTTTTGTGTATCGGTATCGGACCTGTATCGGTGTTTATTTACCGATATTTTAGCCGATACGACCAACTTCCGTGCACGCTGGCTACTCCACCTAGCTTGTGAGAAACCTTTCCAGCATAGCATCACTCGTAACCCATGACGTCATCTGCACAGCAGCTTAGTGAATTCAACGTGTATGCAGTGCCAGAATCAGGGCAGGGCTTCTTGGGATTAGGCTTATCTGCAGTGTACTCTGGTTTTTTTTTTTTTTACAGTCGAAGGTACACTTGCGGATCTGCCACCACTGAGAGAAAAAAATTAGAAATTTAATGTTCTTGCACACCAGTTTCATAATTATGAAGTATGCGTTTGCTTTCTGACCCATTGACTTTTTTTTTTAATCGGTATCGGTATATCTGTATCGGTGTATCGGATCTGTATCGGTAGGCGTGTGAGGGGAAAATCGGTATCGGATCGGATCGGTATTTTTCTGTATCGGTCGATCCCTAATCAATTTTTTAACAATCGCATGTCTACAATTGGATGATCTACTGTTACTTGGTGGCGACACACTAGCGTGTGTCTAGATCCACCCAAAACCAAAACTGGTAGAAAAACCCGCCAAGGTTAATCCTATTAGTCAAGTTAATCGCACATACTAATAGTTCGAAAGTTAAATGAAAATTAGAAGATTGCTACTAGCGGTAGCAATCTTCAAGTTTTCATTTAACGTCCAAAGTATTATTCGGTGCGATTAACTTGGCTAATAGGATTAACCTTGGCGGCCTTTCCCTGGTGGAATGATATCACTACCTTCAAAGGCCGATCGTTTTGGAAACTTGGAGGGTTTTTCTACCAGTTTTGGTTTTTGGTGGATATCACAACTTTCATAGGACTGTGAACGTACATAAGATTACACCGTCTTATCTTCATCTTTTTTCTGGAGGAATTTGATATCTATAAATTGTAACATTGATAATTTTCAAATTTACCATTGCCAATTAGCCGTTTGATTAGCCAATTGACATGCAGTTGCAGTTGCAGTTGTTGAATTGCTTGCAGTTGATAGGCACATGTAACTTAGGACTGTGAACATACAAAAAGCCAGCGCACCATCTTATATTTCGCTCTACCATTCTTTTTGGAGGCATTTCATGTCTATAAATAATTAGCCCTTACATCAGCAAAATTGAGAATTTTGTTTCGTTTGCTTTCTTCGTTCAGGTTTAGTCATGCAGACACACTTGACTTTGACTTTATTGAGCTGGAAGACCCCAAAGATCATGCGCTCAAAACTAACCTACTTAACTAGCTTAACCTAACTTAAAACTATAACTTTAACAACTGGAAAACCAAACAACCGTTGAAGACCAAACAACTAAACAAGCAAGAAACCGCACCTAACCCCACAGTGAAACCCCCGGATAAAGTACCAATGCAAAGGGGGGGGGGGGCGAGCAATCAAGTAAAACGGCCTGTGGCTCTGCAAAAGTCTAACACTATCCTAAGGGAATGTTGCAATGACGCCAAATGTGGGGGCACCCCCAGGACTTCACGCATAGGGACTCCCTCATCGCACAGTGGTCGGCGTCGGTGTGCTGCCCAAAGAGGACACGACAAAAGAAAATGTCGGACAGTCTCGGTCCCTGTACCACAGACACAGATAGGTGAGTCACACCACCCAAGCCGGTAAAGGTGCGCCCGCAGCTGGACATGTCCCGTGCGCAGCCTCGAGATCAGACCAGATTCACGACGCTGCAGGTGCCCGATAGCAACAGGTACAGAGGTTGACGGGTGTATCTCATAGAGCGTACGCCCCGTGGAACCTCCGCCCCACCGGGCCTGCCACTCCCCATTAGAAACTGCAGAAACAACTGGATCCAAATCCCTCGGGCCAACAGAAAAGAGAACAGGGTGGCTTCTGGATTCGTAACCGAGACGGGCAAGTTCATCAGCAGTCTCATTCCCGAAGATGCCTGAATGACCGGGCACCCAGGCCAAGAAAACTGAGACATTTGCCTGAGAGGCCTGAAACAGTTTCCACCCAATCTCAAATGCGATTGGGTGAGAGACCATCAAAGACCTGAAGCATCGTCTCAGAAAACCTAATCCTGCAACAGAATCGGAAAAGATGCAGAACCCAGGCAGCCGCAAATCGAACCCGATATCGATAGCAATCGAGATTGCAATCAGCTCACCGAGAAATGCGGATGGAAGACCAGAAAGAAAAAAACTAAATTCAAGGTGGAGTCCCGGAACGGAAATTCCCGCTCCACCCTCAAAAACATCTGGGTGGAAAGACGCGTCACAGAATATCCTAACGATTGAGGGAGAGTACGCAGTCCAAAGAGGCGGTTTAGTTGGAAGCAGAGCACCCAGAGCTGCAGCACACCAGGTCCACGGGCTTGGCGGATGAACCGTGCACGGGTTGGAGAACTTGCGTAGGTTCTCCTGCAGGAGCAGAGTGGCACCAAAACCCAGCGTACCCAACAATTCCCGAGCGCGTAACGGTAATGTTATGTAGTCTAACAGTATGCGGGTAAGTGGGTCGGTGTTCCCCCTAGCGATAGCTCTATGGCAGAGTCTGATCAGAAGACCTTTAGCGCAGATGTCAGCAGGTTGTTCACCTGTTTCAACCAGCAACACCAAGATAGGGGTTGACGGTAAACAGCCCGACACAACTCTCAGGCACTCATTCAATGCCACCTGAACACTTTGGATAGCAGGCCTGGAATTAACCAAAAACGGCAGGTGGAAATCAGCGCAGGCCCTAACGTAGACCCTGTAAAAAGTGGTTACAATGGCCCGCTTTGCCACCAGCTTATTTGTGGCAAACGATTTCAATATCCTCAGACGAGAGGAAATGCTTTCCCTGACAGACTTTGCATCACCAACCCAAGTCAATCCTGGGTCCAACCAGAACCCTAGGTACCTAACCTTGGGCCTTGATTTGACCAACGTACCGCTCACAGTAATGGACCCCTCACAAACTCGACCCCTCTTAAATATCATTAATTCTGTCTTGGGACCGGACAGAGCCATGCCCCTGATAGCTAGCTGCTGAGCACCCCTGGTAATGACTCCCTCTAAAGTAGCAAGAAGCAATGTTAGGTCCTTCCCAACAACCCAGATCGCCACATCATCTGCATAAGCGACAACATTTGCCAGAAGGTTCATATCCACAAGGACAGCATTAATCGCGACGGCGAAGAGAGCCGGGCTCAAACAGCTGCCCTGTGGGAGGCCCCTATCGGTAGAGGAGACACTAGACCAGAACCCGTTGACCCTAGTCGCGAAGTATCGGAGTCCAAGCAGCGCAAGGATAGCATCTTTCAGCTTCTTGCTGACCCCCATGTCCCCCAATGAATGCCCCACCCAAGCCACATCTACCCTGTCGTACGCGGCTTTGATGTCTAGAAAAACGACAGCTGCAAAACAGTCATTCACCCAGGCTTCCCTAATTCCTGACTCAAGGTAGAGGACCGCGTCTTGTGCTCCCCTGTTCTTCCTAAAGCCAAACTGGGCGCCAAACAGGCTCCCGGAACTTTCCAGTTGCCAAACCAACCTGTTGATCAAAATCCTCTCATAAATCTTCCTAGGGCAGGAGAGGAGAGCTATTGGTCGATAACTAGTGACACTCGTGCGTGTTTTTCCCCTACCCAGAACAGGAGAGAGGATAGAAAACAACCAAGACCGAGGAATAGGTGCACCGTCAAATCTACTCTGATAAAAGGCAAGCAACTCAAGTCGTCCCTCATCAGACAGGCTCTTCAGATGGGCGTATGAAACCCTGTCAATCCCAACAGCGCCTTCTGAACGGGAGGAATCAATCGCAGCTGTCAATTCTGCCAAAGACAGCGGTGTATCGCAGTGGGACGAGCAATCGTCCAAAACTATAGGTGGAGGAGGACCCTTCTGAGAACCGAAAACAGCAGCAAAATTGTCATTAAATGCCTCTGCCATCCTCAGGCCCTGAAGAACCTCCCCTGCTTGGTCAAAGACCCAGGAAATAGTGGAACGGGAGTCCTGAGGCCGGACAAGAGCCCAAACTCTAGCAGGAGGTAATCCCCGAGACACACGCTCACAAAGTCGCATGCCGAAGTGAGCCTTCTCCTTACGCAGAATAAATCTCGTTTCCTGCGAAACACCAACAAACTCAAACCATCTAGTGGCGGTTGAAACCCGCTTAAAGCGCTGCCAGGCTCTCCGCCTATCCCTAACTGCTTTGACACAAGTTAACGTCCACCAAGCCGGACGATGGCCCGAAGGACGATATTCCTGCCTCAGTGAATTGCCTCTTTTCCTAACCCAACGACCGATCCATGGGGCAAACTCTCCAGAATCAACTACTGGGTAATTTGACTGCTTCCGTATAGTGAAAGCATGGGTTAGAGACCCGTTATGCGATAGCGCCACGGGAAAGTGGTCGCTACCCCTAAGGTCTGTGGATACCTCAAAAGAAAACAGAGAGACAAGGCCAGAGGAGCACAAAAACATGTCCAGCACGGATTCTTGAATTTCACCCCCATACCGCCTAACAAAAGTGGGGGTTCCATTTTGAATGATTTCCAGGTCCAAGCTGTCCAAAGTCCCTGCCAATAATCGACCCCGAGCATCACACCGCTCACTGCCCCAGAGCCAGTGGTGTGCGTTAAAATCACCACCCAGAACAAGAGGCCTGGGAAGAGAGTTAACCCACCCCACCCACTCCTGTCGGTTGATCGCACCAACAATGTGGACGAACCCAACTGTGATCCAGCGAGATGCCCACCATATTTTTATGATACAGGCTTCAATCCCGGCACATAAAGGATAGGAGAAGAGAACAAAGGGAACCCAGCTCTTAACATAAATTCGAACTCCAGAGTGGCCGGGACCAGCGATTCCACTACAGTCATTCACAAATGGAGTCGTGTTAATTGGCAATTTAGATTCTATCAAGCCTAAAATATCAACTTTTTGTGCCAAGCATTCAATATCTTCTACTTTATTACTCGCCCCCCTCACATTCCATGAACACAATATGAATTTTGGAGTGGGCTGCGAACAAAGAGCTCAAGTAGGTGCTTCCCCCCAGAGACCTGCAAGCAATCCCGTATTGCCGTCCACACCACCAATGACATCATCTGCACAAGACTCCATTTCATCTGCACAAGACTCCATTTCCTCTGGTTTGCCCGCTGGCAATACTACACTAACGGCAGTGCTATTGGTCACAGTAGATTGGGCGCCATTACTCGCCGCTTCGCACACAACACTCATAGCCTCGTCGCCTACCACAGAAACCATTGCACAATCACTCCCTGCATTATTCGCACAGTCACCACTACCTTCAACGTTGATCAGTAGTACTGAACGAGCAGCTACACTCACATCCTCTTCAACATTCACAGCTCCTTCGCACTCAAGTGGAGAGGTTTCAGTGACCCCGGCCAAGGGGGAAAATCTGTTTTCATCTGTTGCAAGGTGCTTGCTAGAAGGTGGAGAACTGGCAGACATGGCTCTCTTCTTGGAGACTAGCTTCCGGCGAGTGTGAACGGTTTCCCAACCACCAGACGTGTCGGTCGACGGTCCTGGGATCCCGAATAGGACAGGTGGGGCAGCATTGGAGTCAACTGGTACTTGACCTTGACTGAGAGCAGGACCATCCGCTTGCAGATCGGCAGCATGACTCGCACGGTCTGACGATGCCGTTTTCCTGTTATCTTGCACGTGTGGCTCGGCTTCTCGGGCTGGCGCCAAATGGGGACATAGGTTTCTCTTTGGCAACAGCTCACGACACACTCTGCAGTAAATATAAGGGCAAACTTTCCTTACATGTCCTCTTTGGGAGCAATTCAGGCATCGTGGAGGCCTATCGTGAAGTGCAAGGAGGACCGGGACACCCCTAACTCCCACTACATCCGGAATGTCGTCAGTCAGAATGTTGTCCTTCAATTTCAGCACTGCCGACCGTACACCAGAAACACAGTGTTCAAGCCCGTCAATTGAGTGGCATTCTTGCCTGAGACTAACTACCTCCCCATAGTTACATAAGGCTCTTCTAATGTCAACATCTGGCACACTTAGGGGGAGCCAGTGAATCTTCATTCGTACAGTGCGTTCGTGTAAATCATGGACCGATGTTGGATAGCCGTTGAGCAATAGAGACCTTTGATTGTAAACACGTTGTTTCACTTCATTATCAGAGAAACCAACTTGGAAAATATTGTTGGCACGAAGCCAACATATCCCAGTAACACGCTTTAAGTCTATAATTGGGGATAGAGCATCTCTCACGTGCTGCACCAAAAAAGGCCTGCCAGCCTGGTTAGCGATGCGTACTAAAGATTTCTCCATCGGTATGTTAGACAAGCTGCCCTTGTAAAGTCTTTTTAACCAATTGAGATCGCGGTGATCATTGTCTGACTCGTACCAGTTTTCCTTGGCTGATCCAGATCTATCTATTTCTGCACTTGGAGCCCCTGCCTTTTCTGTGTGTGTTAACGCATTAACATACGATGGGGGTTTAGGCTTCCCGTCACCACCTCCTACATTAGCTAATTGAATCCCTTCTCTAGCAACCGCTGCCGATTCAACAGGGAGCTTAATGTAGACACCATTGTCAACAACACCATGAAGCACATTGTTACGATCGCTATTGTTATGGTCCGACCCGATTAAGCCTTGCTCTTCACGAGGTATTTTTCCCCCAGTGACACCATATAAGTTCAAATCATCAATATTCAAACCGATCATTTCTGCAAACTTCAGCACTTCACTGTACTTATCATCAGTAACAAACCCCATGTCTACCTCTGATTGCGTTAGGATCCCCTTTTTCTTCATCTCAAGAAGGAACCTCTTGATGGGCCGCGCCATCTTGCTTGCAAACCACCTGCTGCTAAAACAGCAGAACGCGAAGCATTTTATTTTTGGGTTATTAGCAAAAACCACGCTTGGTCATGGATGCTCCTATTGTTGCGTAACCATCATCTAACGTGCATCTCTTTATTCTTACGTAGTTCAAGGCAAAGTTAATGTTTCCTTATTTTGTCCTTTGTTACAGTTCAGCTTTTAGTTCGTTCAGACTTTTACAATCATCTAAGGACCAGTGTTGAGTGTTCACGCCATTGTTGTTTGAAATCTTTGGTTGCAACTTGGAAAAGAAACGAAATTTAAATCCCATTGTGGTGAATTTCAAAACCCTCCCACGCATTTGTCCTGACCCCTACAACCTCCAAACCAACAAAAGGACCATCATCAGAGCACCATGCATCCGTGTGCAAAAGTTCAGCTACGTGGGACGTCTCAATTTTGCACTAGCCATGAGCAAAAGTCTATGAGATTTAACATGGGAAAAATCTTATTAGCTAGCTAGACATTAACATAAAACAACGTTATTGACGCATTTTTTTCTCTATTATTGGTGGTCACTCATCCTTTAAATTTTAGTTTTTCCTAATCTCTGACCCTTTTCCTTACATTTTCCACAATTTGAAACATTTCCGTCGCATTGGGATTTATCCTCAACATGCCAAAATATGCTTTTAGTTGCTTACAGTTAACAGACACATGTCTGCTAGTGAGCCGCCTTTTTATCATTAACAATCAAATTTGTAACAAACGGAAGTTTACAATGGGATAATCTACTGTTACTTGGCGGTGACACACTAGCGTGTGTCTAGATCCACCCAAAACCCAAACTGGTAGAAAATCCGCCAAGTTTCCAAAAACGGTCGGCCTCTGAAGGTAGTGATATCATTCCACCAGGGATCGGCCGCTAAGGTTAATCCTTAGCCAAGTTAATCGTACATTCTAATAGTTCGAAAGTTAAATGAAAACAAGAAGATTGCAACTTCGGTAGCAATCTTTAAGTTTTCCTTTAACGTCCAAAGTACTATTCGGTGCTATTAACTTGTCTAATAGGATTAACCTTGGCGGCCTTTTCCTAGTGAAATGATATCACTACCTTCAAAGGCCGACCGTTTTTGGAAACTTGGCGGGTTTTTCTACCAGTTTTGGGTGGATATCACACCTTTCATAGGACTGTGAAAGTACATAGGTTACACCGTCTGTTTAAGATGCTTAAATCCCATTTTTGCACACACTGGCTAACAATTGCTGATTTCGTTCGCTTCGCTCACTTACGCAGCGCATCCCCTTCAGTTGTTTTGTTTATCCCTGCACCTTTCCCTTAATATTTCAAGATTTCGTTCACATTTAATCATTCAGAAACCCTCGAAGGTCACTGTTGCGAAAACATCAGAACGCGAAGCATTTTATTTGTGGGTTATTAACAAAAAACCCATTAGCTTGTGTATGCTCGTATTGTTGCATAACCATCATCTAACGTGCATCCCTTTATTCTTAAGCAATTCAGGCAACGTTAATGTTTCTTTATTTTGTGCTTCGTTACAGTTCAGTTTTTAGTTCGTCCAGGCTTTTACAATAAATTTAAGGACCAGTTAAATGTTAAATGTGATTGTTAGAACCATTGTTGCTTAAAATCTTTGATTGCAACTTGGAAAAGAAACGAAATTTAAATTCGCCGGTGGCGAAGTTCAAAACCTTCCCACGCATTTCTCCTGACCCCTACAACCCCCAAACCAAAAAAATGACCATCCTCAGATCACTATGTATCCGTGTGCAAAAGTTCAGGTACGTAGGCCTTCTCAATTTTGCGCTAGCCATGAGCAAAAAGTCTATGGAATTTAACATGGGAAAAATCTTATTAGCTAGCTAGCTAGACAGTAACATAAAAACAACGTTATTGACGCATCTTTTTTCTATGTTTGGTGGACACTCATCCTTAAAATTTTAGTTTTTCTTAATCTCTGACCTTACCCGTTACATTTCCCACAATTTGAAACATTTCTGTCGCATTGGGATTTATCCTCAATATGCCAAAATATGCTTTCAGTTGCTTACAGTAAACAGACACATGTCTGCTAAGGAGCCGCTTATTTATCATTAACAATCAATTTTTAACAATCGGATGTCTACAATGGGATGATCTACTGTTACTTGGCGGCGACTCACTAGCGTGTGTCTAGATTAGCTAGCTAGACAGTAACATAACAACGACGTTATTGACGCATCCTTTTCTCTATGATTGGTGGACACTCATCCTTTAAATTTTAGTTTTTCTTAATCTCTGACCCTTCCCTTTAAATTTTTCACAATTTGAAACATTTCTGTCGCATTGGGATTTATCCTCAACATGCCAAAATATGCTTTTAGTTGCTTACAGTTAACAGGCATGTGTCTGTTTTGAGGCCGCTTTAATGCTTTAATGCTTTATTCGAGTTAAAATGGCCTTGAAGCCGTACACTCGGTCAAGGAGACTTAAACACTACTTAAATCTAACATGACACACCCAGTACACCAGTACACCCACTATTCCACAGGTTCACACAAAAGTCGCACATGACCTACACAACTCTACCCATCGGGTAGAGGAGCGGCTAACAAGCTGAGGCTCCAACTGAGGAGAAGCCGCCTTTATATCATTAACAATCAATTTTTAACAATCGGATGTCTACAATGGGATGATCTATTGTTACTTGGCGGTGACACACTAGCGTTGTCTAGATTCTCATGAATCTGACGTTGTAGACAATGGTTGTCAATATCTGGTACCGTTGCGAAGTAGAAAAAATCGGCGGACGGACGAACGGACAAAGTCGTTGCAGTAGTCTTCTCAGCCGGTACGGCTGTACAGAAGACTAATAAAGGGACAAGAATACAATAGATGTTGCAGAGTTTGAACCTCCGCTTGGTTACAAAGCCCACAAACTTTATCGACATTCTATTTTTTATTATTTCTAACACTGATAGACCCACATCTGGACCACTAGGGTTGTAACATTCAAGAACATTTGTTAAAAAGGTAATTTCCAGGGCCTGAAAAGTGTTTACACTCAATGTATCCTATCTCACCGTGCCGACATCCACAATGAATCGACTGTTTTGCCGACATCCACCATGACTAGACTGTTACGGTACATTATAATCTTGTCTTTGGGTTATCAGATAAAAACATTCGTTTGGGAACGTTCAAGTTTTACAGGGAGAGGGGGATATCCAGTTGATGACGTACAAGCAAAAAATAAAAGGTCCTCAAAAAAACGAAAACTGCTGTAACATTAAAAAAAAAATGTCCACAGTTTTCTGTGGTCATACGTAAAAGAAGTCCCCCTCTTACCTCCTGCGTCCCTTGATTTCAAACTTTATTGTTTTAATTGTGTAGGAGGGGGGGGGGTGGACGTAAAGTTGAGAAAATGACATAATACAGGAGGGGGGGTAGGCAAGGGAGAGGAAGAAATTGCCAATTTTTTTGATGACGCATACTAGAATGTACCCTTCGCTACGAACAGTCAGTACCTTCCTAAACCACCGAACTGAGCGAACAGAACGCGCCACTGTTAGAGACAGTTTGGCTCCAAACTTGGGCTCGCGCGTGCGCAGTGATGTTGCGTCAGCCGTTCAGTACCTTCCTAAAACACAACACAGCTCAACAAGCTCAGCAGAGTATTCGTTACGTCATACCTTCACCGCGACCAGGCCTGGCTAATGGATTTGACCAGGATTGGCTAATAGATGTGACCAGGCGAGAGCAATGCCAAATTGCGAACCATCTCAGGGAGGCTGTTTCAGCATGCACGAGCTAACAGTTATGACGAAACAGATATGTCGCTGACGATGTTGACGTCAATCAAGCCGCATCAACATGGATATTAGCAGGGAATGAGCCAAACTGTCACCAACAGTGGTCCGTTTGGTTCGCTCTGTTTGGTCGTTTGGGAAGGTACCGATTGTTTCTCTCTCTTCCGTTGCTACCAAACGCAGGCAACGCATTCTAAACGAAGTAGAACAGCTATTCTGCGTAGGTTTGTGAGTACACCTCTTCAACCTATGGAAAATCAACTTAGAACAAGACGTCATCATCTTCTCAATTTTAGTAAGAGTTCGGTTTCCAGTGCTATTCCTCGATTACCTGTTAGCTTTATAAATTCGCCACTTGACATAAAGAGATAGAGCCACCGACCCCCGCACCCCCCCCCTCCACCCTCATTATTCATTTTACGTTTTTCGAAGTTATGGGTCGGTCTTATGTATCCAGAGGGCTGACTGAGGTAGAGGTTGGGTAATACCATTATGTTTGTAATTGCAGGGAGCATGGATTATAGTAGCCTTGATAGGGTGGGCCCACCTACTATTACCTCGAGAAACAGTGCGAGATTTTGGGAGCTGCTTCAAACGCGTCTGACGCCTCTGCTCCCATTTCGCGCCATTTTACTGATTCTTGCATTTCATTGGCTTTTGAGTTTGCTGATGAATCGACACAAAATTGGAATAACAAATGAACGAGTACTCATCATCAAACGTGAGCCGGACCGCTCCAACTGTTTAAATTGTTTTAAAGTGCATTAACCTACCAGTACAATGGACAATGCGACTGAAAATCGCAACGTTTGTTATCAGACGGAGAGTACCGTCATAGGGCCTGATGACCGGGTGCGGTTAACGCTCGCTTAAACCCTTTGTACCGTCACAAGCGATCATTGTAAAAGCACGCCATTGTTTTGGTTTCGACGCAACGACGTCAGATACTCTCGTCTTGGGCAATCTGGTAAGTATCTGTCGTTTTGTTTTAATAATGTGTATTTTAACGTTCAGTAAAGATGGGGCGATGAGATATTTCGTAATTATTCATTAATATCGTTAAAAACTACTCGGTAGTTGAAACAAACTTTTTTGTTGGTTTCGAAAAACCAAGCGTCGTCTGCTTCGAGGATTGGTTTGGGAGCAAAAACGTCATAAACTGAATCTCGCTCGTGTATACTTTCCCACGTGAAATAGCTGTGCTATAGCTCAGACGCGTTCAACTGAGTGAACCGACCCGGTAGATAGTAGAAGGTCCCTGTGTAATTGTAATCAAGGGTAATGTGGTAACATGAGTAATATTACCCGTGTTGTAAACCAATGAAACGCATCCGAGACCAGCAATCAAAATTTCCTGAGATTCGTAAAACATCAATCTGTCACAGCCGTTGTATCTTGCGCGTGGGCCGTGACAGGGTGGGTTTGAGAGAGGGCATTTTTGCAGTAAGACCAAATATTTCTTTAATATGTTGTTTCTTTTCGTATTTCATTGCAATGCTGTGTTTTTACTTTCTATAGAGCAGTGACACGACGTAGTATTATTATATACATATAACTCTATGCTGGAGCCTTAATGGGTTAGCTGCAAGGGGCACTTCAGAGAGAAACAGAAAGGCGTCATACTGAAGCCGATGCTGTGAAAAGTGATTTCTTAGACCTAAAACGCGCGATTTTTGTTGTTGGAGAAAACAACGTTATTTTAAGCCTAAGAAATCCGCTCTTCCGTTGTTTTTCCCTCCATTTTTATGTAGTGCACCTTGTGGTTATGCTCTCCAAAACCCATACTGGTGCCAATATGGCGGCAAATGTCACTGCTCTATTGTGATATCAAACCACGCAAATCGGTTCGAAGCTAAGAATGTGCGACTCTTTTTTTTTTCTTTGCTCTTTTTTTTTTTGGGTGGGTGGGGTTAAAAAAGTCATCCATCCTCCCCCCCCCCCCTCAGATACTAGAAAAAAGCTACAGGATTAAAAAAGGAAGACGAACGAGTTGGTTTTTGCACGCTAGCTCCTGCGGAAGTATAAGGCCCCTTTGGCGATAAGTGCAGTAATGTCAAATAAAAGATAATTTAATTACGCTGTGAACAATTTCGTCACTATAACTCGACTTTTTTTTTATCATCAAATACACGAAAAAAACTGATATGACGTCAGAGTTGAACAAACATTAATTGTTCAGGGCAATTAATGAGAAACAAACGTGATTAACAAAGAAAATACCAAAAAAAAACTAAATCAACGACATATTCACAAGAATTCAAAACTGGGTGGTTTGAAGCACGGAAAAGTATAGATCTGCAGGCTTTATAGTACAGGGGCTAGCTCAATGCACGTGTGCACTTTTATGTACCCTCAGTTTGACTGCTGGGCATTATTATACACCTACAGGAGTGTTGAACACAATTGGTCACGTGGTTCAAATTATGGTCGTTTGGGCCGCCATATTGGGAAGTACACCAATGATATCTCCCTTACTGGTGGTCCGATTTTAACTTTCTTATAATCCATTTTAATCTCCGTGAAATGCCCTACAACTTTTGCGGGATGACTTTTGTTCATAATCCCATTCGTTTTTGAGAATAAAGCATGATTTTAATGAGTATTACGTGAAAAATACCGGTTCTTGAGTAAATTCCTTATAAAAGTTCAAGATAGTTGCTCTTAGAAACAGATCTGTACGGAGAAATGGTTTTTGATTAAATGAACTAGCTTAGCCAACCATGTTCCGTAATAAAAACATATTTTCTAATAGTATCAGAAGTTTATTTATGGGGAGATTTGTGCTTAACCTTACACTGTTCCAAATCCAGTTTTTTTTTTTTAATTTAAAAGTCACAGCGCATAATTTTCAACCATATAAACCCATACATCTTCTCTAAAGAATTTCTTGCAATAACAAGGCCTACGAAAATCCTCAGGTTCGGATGCTCCTTTGCATTTGCGGAGTTAAGCTACCTTCGTTCTCTCTGTCACGGTAATCCAAAGTTCATAGTTTTCCACTTATCATGGTAATGATACAGTGCATTAACAAAGACGTAACTGTCAGTAGAACAGATCATAGCTTCACTCACGTTTGAAGTAATTGGTTGTATGAAAAGTTTGGGCTAGCATCCTGTCACCTGCTTCTTTAACAGATTTGTAGCAGTAAGGTTAAGTGCAAATCCACCTGTAAATAACCTTCTGATACTATTGGGAAATATATCTTTATTACGGAACATGGTTGGCTAATCAACAACCATTTTCCCGTACAGATCTGTTTCTAATAGCAACTTTCTTGCACTTTTATAAAGAATTTACTCAAAAAACGGCGTTTTTCACGTAATACCCATTAAAATCATGCTTTTTCTCAAAATCTAATGGGATTATCAAAAAAAGTCATACCGCAAAAGTTGTAGGGCATTTAACGGCGATTAAAACTGGCTATAAGAAAGTTAAAATCGGACCATCAGTAAGAGAGATATCATTCGGCGTAGTTCCCAATATGGTGTCCAATATGGCGGACAAACGACCATGTTTTGGACCACGTGACCAATTGTGTTTAACACTCCTGTAGGTGTGTAATAACTCCCAGCAGTCAAACTGAGGGAACACATAAAAGTGCATAATAATCTTCTTACATTATAAGGCAAAGTCTCGTAGCACAAAACGACAAAAAAGGGGTATCCCGTCAAAACAGCGCGGTAATAACAGCGCGACGACAAAACAGCGCACGACAAAATAGCGCACGACAAAATAGCTCACGACAAAACAGCGCACGACAAAATAGAGCACAACAAAATAGCACAAAAGTTGTTTTAAAACGATGATAGTTCGAAATTATCATCTGATGTGGGCAATTTCTGTCCACACACACACACCACACATAAAACAAGTTAAACCAACATACTGGAAAAAATAAAATCAGACCTTCAACTTAACTGAAAGCTGTGGGCAATTTCTGCCTTATTTATTTAGGCCAAAAAATTACATTTAATTACAAACTGTAGATAAAAATAAAAACCATTCATTTAGACTTCAGAATCAGCATGGTTCCGCGCCCACGGCTGTTACTTTTGGGAAGTGGACCTGTGTTTCTGACGGATTTTCCTTCTAAGATACGGGAGATGTAAGAAGTTCAGCGGCCTTCCTTGTCTATCCTTGGTCCAGCGCCTACTGCTTAAATTCAAGTGACCAAAAAATTGTTTACTTTATCCTTAATTTGAGTGTTTTTGGACAACCCTAATTCGAAAGTGCTGGCAATTAATGTTTCTTGTCACCCGTACGGGGAAAAAAAAAGAGTACAGTGGTGTGACTAAATGTTGACATTAGCAAAGTTTAGGCAGTAGGGTTCCTTACAATTAGTGTTGGTGTGTGTGTGTGGGGGGGGGGGGGGTTACCATGCTAATCCTGAAGTTTATTCTTATGTACAGTTTCTAATTAATAAATATACAAGACAGAATTTGCCCACAGCATATGGTAATTACGAAGTATCGTCGTTCTGAAACATTTTTTGTGCTATTTTGTCGTCACGCTGTTTGGTCGTGCGCTATTTTGTCGTGCGCTATTTTGTCGTCGCGCTGTTTTGTCGTTGCGCTATTTTGTCGTGCGCTGTTTTGTCGTGCGCTATTTTGTCGTCACTCTGTTTTGACGCCGCTGTTTTGTCGTTCGCTGTTATTTCCGCGCTGTTTTGACGTACATCCCGAAAAAGGATCCATACAATGAAAACGGGCGAGCGTGTCAATTCTTTACTACGCCGGGGATAACAGTTAAGAGGTAAGCGCTACCTCTGAGGGTAAGTTGAGGGGTAAATGAATTTGGTGATATCAGTTCGGAGGTAAGTTGGGAGGGAAGACGATTTACCCCTCAGTTCCGGGGCAAACATTACCTCGGAGGTAGCTAACCCGAGAGGTAAATAGTTGGTGATAACAGTTGAGAGGTAGCCCATTTCGAAGGATGAACGGGTGTAAAGTTACCTCCAAGCGCCGGGGTAAATGAGCCGCAATTGCCCCGACCAAGACCGTGGGGTAACTTGAGAGGTAGGGGTCAAAAAGCT
>JAHWFP010270809.1:86549-113071 GCA_023313725.1 Lithobius niger | reverse complement strand
AAAGGTACGCAGTTCGTATTGTACTGCACCCATTCGCCCAATTTCATAGCTGGAAGCCTTCCCGTTATTTTGGTATCGATGAATAATCACATGGAAATTGACATGGGGATGAGCGGACTAGCTAGTAGCTAGCTAGGAACTAGTGACACATTTACAACGTTATTGAGGGTCAGATTTTGCATTGAAAGCAGCTTAGCTGGCATTCCTACACGAGTTAATTTTTATCAGGTGGGTCATTGCTCTCGATTTCAACACAATTTAAGCTTTTAAACCGCATTATTATTTTTCCCCGAGTACCTAAAATGTGCAAAACTATGCTTCAAGATATAAGACACTGACGCTATGACGCCGCGCTAAAATGGTTTACAACCTCGACAATTGAACTGATGTGATGTTTGTTGTGATGATTGTTGCCTAACTTGGCGCGACACACTAGCGTGTGTCTAGATAAGCTTTGTTGGACTTGGTGAACATGTGTCCGAACTTTATTAATTGCAATTTGCCACATCGGAGATTTGGACTTAAGCTGGGATCGTAATTTTATTTTTGGCTTCTTGTTCTTGGCACGACAAGTTTCTACCAGATTCTGTACAGATGAAACTATTTGTCCTATAAAACTGGTTCTTAGCTAATTTTGCAGGCATTGCTCTGTAAATGTGCGCTTTCCATGAGTCCTTTTTTAATTGGTCAAATGATTCAGGGGTTAGGGATCTCTAAATGGTTAGACTGATTGTTTACATTGTTTTAAATATTGTTATTATGCCACAATGCCAATCAGCAAACGCCAGCAGCAAGACATAGAATGAAGATTAAAGAACGTGTTTCCGTATTGGCTCGCGCAAACCGTAATTGTTAGCGATACAAAACATTAAAACAAGCTAATATAAACTGGGCTAAAGTAGCACGAATTAGAAAACAAAAACGAACTCGTTTGATGCTTAAGGTAAGGTTTAACTGACCCGAAGTCAAAACAGCCAAGGAACACAAATAAACTTTTATGTAAGGGTTCAGATACTGCAGTGTTGCCGTATTGTTTAGTCCACGTGAAACCTTACTGCTGTATCCAACCATTATACATGTAAATATAATTAAAGCCAGAGCCCAAATTTCAAAATTTTTAATGCCCAAACGAACAAAGATAATGTAAGGCTGCACATTCGGCTGCTATATTGGTCAAATGTTGTCAGCGTTCTGCAGTCACGTCGTTTACGTTCATCACCCTACTGATGATACATATATCATTTTTCAAGATTTGCAAGCACTAATTTTCCAGATTGTAATTTCATTATTTCGTTCCAGGATATTTTCAGGTTTTCAATGTATCGCACGAAACCTGAATTACCTGTACAGTTGTGCTAAGCGCACTAACACAATTAATTTTAAACATTTTCCGGCGATTTTGTTTAGCCAAGTAGAATGCACCAATCATTAGCTGAGCTATCGTGTGCAAAAGTAAAAACGGTAAAAACATTTCAATACAGCAATAAGGTTTGCGCTGACTAAACAGCACAGCAACGCTGCGGTATCTGCAGCCTTACAGGAATTTTTATTTGTGTTCCTTTGATGATTTGACTTCGGACCAGTTAAACCTTGCCTTAAGCATCAAACGAGTTCGTTTTTGTTTTCTAATACTACAAAACTATGCTGTAAACAATGAGAAAATGTAATTAACGGTTAGTTTGCTAAGGTTAAGGTACGAGGCCATCCTGCAGGATAAGTACAAAAATGATGGAGTAGTACACTGAAGTAGTCGTTTAACTACATATCTATGCATTCCATAAGAATGCTCTCCAATCTAGCTCCCTGTTTCTGCATAATTTCTGTTACCCACCCATATGTCGTCTTTTTTCATTGGGGGAGGACGGGTTAGTAAAATATAAGCGAGAAATTGCGTGTTTGGTTAATACAGGGTGGTCAATAAAAAAAAAAGAAACAGGAACTTGTGTCTTGTTTTGTAAAAAAAACAAAGGCAACGATAGATACTACCTTTCTGGATCAGACATTTTGGGTCCGAAAAGATAGTTCGTGTTTATTGCTGACAGAAAAGCAGTTTGACAAAAGATATCTCAAATGAGAGGTATACGTATGCGTTTGTTCACACACCTCCAATAGCTCTAAGCATTCGATGTTTATTTACATCAATATTGCTGTCAGGAAAAACGTTTAACTCCTTTTCAGTGCAGTCTGAATTATGACCACAAGGGCGTTCAAAAAAAAAAGGAGGGGGGGGGGGGTTGGTCGACGGAATCACCATTGGGAAAAAGTCAAATAGCACTAAAAGGGCTAATGGCAGTAAAAAAGGGCAAATGGTACTCAAAAAGGGCAAGTAGCTCTAAAAAAAAAAGGCAAATGGCGCTAAAAAAGGCCAAAGAGTAATATGTTCAATAGAAGATGTAAATAAAGGCAGGCACTGTTTTTCCGTCCCCTACGAAAAGCGGTCTAAAGAAATAGGTCTGTTTATTTTGAAAGCCTTTTTAATTTTTTCTACCGAAAGGGCAACCAAATAAAAAAGGTTTTGCTTTCAATTATGAACACATAGGCTTTCATCAATTTAAGGAAGGTCGTTTTGTCGGTGGTTGTGTGGTTTTTCCTTGCTTCTTTGGGAGCATTCTCATGAACCGTTTATTTTGACAGATGCTCAGCTGGTTAAATGCATTTCTTGCTCAGGTGCTTCTCCTTTATCCGTGTTGACCAATCAGAGCCATGCTTTATTCAAAAGTGTATGAAAACACGTCACCGTCAGATGTATAACCAATCACGGCTTGACATTCGCTACCCCTTGGCTTACCTCCTAACTGATATCTCCGAATCAGTTGAGGGGTAAGTTGGGAGGTAAGTTGAGGGTTAACTACCTCCGAGGTAGCTAACCCTCAACTTACCTCTTGACTAATATCACCGAACTTTTCCCCTTTTCCGTTTGCCCCGGAGTTGTGGGTTAGCTACCCCGGGAGGTAAACTACCTCGGAGGTAGATTTACCCCGTGACTGTTATCCCCGGCGTCAGAAGTTGAAACTGGCACATTGTATCCTTGAAAAGAAGTTGAAATTGGCACATTGTTGCTTCGACTAACAATTTACTATGCACTGTCATCTCAGAGGCAAGTGTTAAATGATATGCACGAAGGACAGTATCTCAGTGGCAAGTGTTAATGACGACATGCACGAAGGACAGTTGTTTTTCACACGGTACGGATCGCTGAAGCCAACGCGATAAACTGGGAGTGGGAGGAGGAGGGGGGGGGGAGGGGCTCAACGTGAAATTCCCGTGTGTGTGGCAGTGCGTCTGTTAGCCCAGCTATTGGCTTTCTAATGATACAATAACTACAGAGATTAGGGGGGGGGGGGAAGCAGTGCGTCTACTACCATTAAGCATTAACTGAACCTAAAAGGTAGTATGTTTTGGGGGGTTGTTTGGGATGGGGACTGATTCAGTTTTTTACAAAATTTGGCAAAAGGAGCACGGGCAGGAGGAGAGGGACGCTCAGAGGAAGGGGGAGGGAGAGGATTGGAGGAAAATATGAGTATTACAGGAAGAAAAATTGCCTGTCGCAGTCAATATCCAGGTCACCCCGACCGAAAACTGGGAAATAACCACGGGCCACAAAACCCTGGGCGAAGCCAGGCACAATTCTTAGTAATAATCATAATACACTAACAAACAAGCGGCTACAGCGACTGACTAGTCGCACCGGTCCTCTGTACAGTTCCTCCACTTCCAATGTTGAGGCGCACACCTCTATCATGCACTATAACAGCTATCTCTATTATACTAATCTAAAAGCAGTAGCCATCACAATTGCCGGTTAAAAATTTAAGCTTTTAGGCCTGTTTTACATTTTAGGCGTAATTGTCAGCTTTTAGGCCTAATTTTAACCAACAGTTTTAATTTCGTTAGTAGCAGCTAACGGAGATATGGATTGTATAGTAAGCCTATTCATTTTTTCAACACGGTGCGCCTTCAGGCACACAGTTACAGTGTTACAACGTAACGCAACGTAGCCTGTATAGATCAGTGGTAGTAGGGAAGTGACGAGAGAGGCGCTGTTGATGAAGCCAACAGCACCTCGTAGCAACTTGACGTTGCCATGGTAACATGATTTTAGGCCCAATTTTCATTTAAGCCTAATTTTATAATTGCAGTTTTAATTTCGTAAGTAGAAGATAGCAGGGCCGTGCCGTACGAGGGGGCAGGGGGGGGCGGCTGCCCCCCCAAAAAATGACTATCAGGGGCGCCAAATTCGGGTGTTCAAATTTAGAAAAAAGGATTTTTTATTTACTTTAACTGATAGCGATTATAAAAAGAAAAAAGAATTCATCAACTAGCAGTAAGCGTTGTCAAGGTCACATATTTTCTTTCCAATGGCCTTTAATCCCCATCTTTTTTCTGTAGTAAGCTAACCCATGCCTGCCACGTGACTGATAACCCTCGTTAAGGAGAACGGGATTAGTGAAAACGTGTGCACGTTGGGGTGGGCAGTTTGACTGGTAGATTTTCCACTGACAAGCGTAAGCAAAACGACTCATGGGCGTATGGACGGACAAAAACAATTACGTGTGTGCAGAAGAAGACAAAAAATATGCAAGAAAAGTTGGTAAAAAAAAAAAAAGTACTGAATATTTAATAGTTGGTGAGTTTTCCCTGGACTTTGTGCGTCGCCCAAGGATTGTATGCATACGTAATTTTAGTCAGGGCTTTTTATGACTGTAACACAGTTAATGCTAATGTTTAAATATTTTTCACACTATATCTTTCTCTTATAATGGTTTGTGTAGCCTTGGTTTTTTTTTGCAAATTTAGTGATGTGACCTGCTGGTTCTCATATTACCGCCCCTGCTTCAATTACGGCATCACTGGTTAGTTTTACAAATTATCGCGCGCCCATCAAATTGGGACTACTGAATATTTTTTTCGGGTTTGACTGTTTTCGGAAAAAAATTCCATCCAAACAAATATCGAAGATGTTTCTTCATTCATTACTAGATCTAACTGAAAAGGCTTCACACCGTTTGCCGTGAATTACAAATGCAAGTAACTAATAAAAAAGGAAAAAATATGTATAGTTCATTAGCATACACATTTTGATGTAGTTTGCGTTCGTGAGATGTATATACATATTAGAGTTGGTCTGCGTCTTATGGATAGGGTTGGGAAGGGGAGGGGTGCAGCCAGCCGAAAATATGACGCTTTCTGAGTCCATGCTCTGAAGCCATCCAAATGGATTTACTACAATTTGGTCCCCGACATCTAAAATTATACACATAATGCGACAATTATTCGGTTACGTATAAAATGCAACCCGTACGAAAATTCTATTCGCATGAAAAAAAATGAACTCGCTATATAAATGCAAATAAATTTAGCTTCATGAAGCAACTACTATAAAATCTATTGTAATTTTGTTTTCGCTTATAAACACGTGCCACGTGCAAGAACTGTCGGGGAAGGGGGGAGGGTGCTGCACTTCGCACGTGAATATTAAACATCTTAAAGCCACGCCAGTCAGAATTGCCGGAAAATAGTAAGCGTGGAACTCTGGATGTGCTCTTAAATCTATATTGCACCAAAATGTCACCAACATTTCTAAGATTAAGATAACACAACTTGGGACCATACTGTCGTTGTTGCTCACCAATTTTTAACTAGAATTTTTTTTTTTATTTGAGACTAACTTGATGCAGGTTTTTTTTTTCTTTACTCTTGGAACCAAGTATTTTGCTGGAACTGTATTTTCTGGGCCCGTGCTTTAAGGTCCGAATTGTTTGGCACCCACACAAAAAGTCATCATTTTTTGAAGAATATAAGTTATTGGTGGGGGGGGGCGCAAACCTGACAAGGGCGCCAAATTACGCTTTGTTCCCCCAGATCCACAGACCTTGTCCCGGCCCTGGAAGATAGACCTAATGGAGAATTTGGTTCGACAGTAAGCCTATTCATTCACGCAACAATGCGACGAAACTATTTAAGCGAAGTTAAAATCCATTTGTTTTTATTGAGGATTTTAATTTAGGATTTTAATTCGACGATCAAATGTTATTATTTAATTTAGTTACGTCGAAGAAGTCTATTAGCTATAAGGAAGTAACGATGTTTTAATTTGCCGTGTTATTTAACTAACTTCTCACACTGAATCTAACGTTGTAAACAATGGTCGTCAATATCTGGTAGCGTTGTGAAGTTGAAAAAAGCGACGGACGGACGGACTAAGCCGTTGCAATAGTCTTCTAAGCCGGTACGGCTGTATAGAAGACTAAAACGCAGAGCCAGAGGCTCATAGAAGTGCACAAGAAGTAGGATTTCAGACTTGGGGTTTAGCTGCGTTAAAGTTGTCCACTGTAGCTTTGAACTATAGTTACGGGCTTGATAATTCGGTGTGCAAAGCCATTGCGTCGTACTTCCAACCTGACGTGACTCTTGTCAATTTCTGGGGGTGCCCACGAGTCACAGAATCTAAAGGAATAACGCAGGGACGACGCTAAGGGCAGGGGAGGACTCCCCCTAAATTGTTGGGCGCCTCCAACCCATCAGATCAAAATCAAACGTATAAACGAAAAAAAATTGGGTTACTTATTAAGAAAACTACGTTAGTTTCTTTCACAGCGGCAGGAAGTACTTGAGGTCACATCAATAGGACCCAGTTGTTATTGTGACAGATGTAAAATCGGTTCTTTTTTCAACTGGATGTAAAAATATTCTCAAATAATGGCTTAGAATATTCTCAGAAAATGGCTTGGGTGCGAGATCGAGAATTGCAAAACCAAAGTGTTATATTTTTTGGGGAGGGAGGGGGGGGGGGAGGAACCGTAAAAGTAGAATTTTTCGATTCGCCCCCCTGGATGCGAACGACATGGTTAGTGTCGTATAACAAAAAAGATTTGATTCGGTGGAAAGAACGTACAAAAAGATTACATGTAATTGCGCTGTAAGATTTAACAATATATAGGAATCGCAATAGTCAGTGTCAATTCCCCAGGCCTGGTCGTTACTCGTTCCACTGTGCTGTGCCATTTTCCTTCATTTGACAATTTTCGATCAATAATTTGAATTTCTAAAGACTCTTGACTACAATATCCCTCCACATACTCGACCTGACAATTGCAACGACGGTTTCCGCAGCTTCTTCCTATTCCTTAAGCTAGGGCCTTAGTGGGCCTCTTTACCTTGATGCTATGGTTCCATGTTATGTACTATCTGCATTCTTTACTATTGTTAATGTATTCCAGTGATGCTATGTACTTTGATGTATGGTCCAGTCCCTAGAAATCAGTGGTCAGGGGAACTCTGGCATTATCTACCATTAGGGGTGGCTGTTAGCAGTGAAGGCTCATGGGATAGCAGAATATGCTACAGGAATTACCTTACACCACCTGTGGTAGCTTCTGGCTCCGGCTATGGCTATAAAAGGCCATGCAGCTGCCTTGAGTTTCTCTCTGGGAGCTGGTTCCCTAACCAGCACAATTCCTCCCGAAGTATGCCACTCTGCTACGGCCCACACTAGAGCATCCTTGAACCACTGAACAACATCTCTAAAGGACAGACTGCGTGGCCCTGGAAATAAACCCTGAATTAACCACGCTTCTGGCTTACTCCCTTGAACTGGGCTTAGTGGGGTTGCACAATCCGCCAAGATCTACAACGGCAAGACTCTACAACCATAGTTTTAGTAGAATTTTAATTTTTTTTTAGCTGTTACTGTCTTTTTTAACCTCAGCCCCTTTCTTGGCCTTTCTGGCCTCCTTTTTGGCCGTTTTTAGGTCTCTAAGCCCTTTCTCCTGGCTGCAGTGCCACTATTTATGGGTGTATAGTAAAGTAAAAAGGGCACTCTTTCCAAAAATGGCAGGGACAAGGCACCCCCTTGTCGCCCCTCCTCCTCCGTGCAAGCCACTAACATTAACAATGTATAACAATTGTATCTCCCCAAGCAAAGACTGATTATGGGACGGTCCCTAACTTAGAACTCATTCTTGCCTTGTCTCCCAACTTTGGGAATAGCTTTCTGGCCTTATTTAATTCAAAATTTATTTCAATTTCCGTCAACTTTAAACCGATTTTACTAAGGTGCCTTCCATCGTCAGTCCACCCGCAATAATACAGGCTGAATTTAAATCTATTGGGGCCCCGGCCCGAGCTATGCGCCCACCCTAAGAAACTGCATTTACAGTTAACCATGTGTAAAGGAAACCGGCGAGCCGTTAAAGAACAGTAAACTGAACCTCGGGTTGGCACATTTCATCCAATGATGACGTATTGTTTTCGAGAGTTGAACAATGAAGAATCGATCCTCCCTGATGCTGCTGTAACATAAACCTCTATCAACGCAACTGGATTATTTTTTCATGTAAGATCTGTTAATTAATTTAAATTAAATTAATTGTGCTGCACGACGGAAGAAGACCTTATTGTTGTAGGGATTCCATATGATGGCTATGACTGTCCCCTAGTTTAAATGCTGAATTTTCAGCGACTTCTTTGTGTCATTTGCAAACAGCTACGCACACGCCTAAACATAAAAAGCTATGCTATATTTCTGCAATTTCGTTTATCGCTTCCTATGGCTTACTGTGTTCTTTGGCTTTCGAATGACAGCAGATTTTTTTTTTTTTTTGATGGGTTTGATTGGAGGAAATGAGTTTGATTGGAGGAAAAGATATTGATGTTTTTGTTTTTTTGTTCTTTGTACGCCAGGTAATGCAGATGATATCTTATATATGTCTTTCGATTATTCATGAGTTGTAATTCACTTATAGGTCAATACTGTGAGGATACACGAGCACCTGGTTGGCCATGAGTGGGACAAAACCGTAAACTGGAAAGTGCCAAACTCAAGCTTAAAATGTCGGTGCCTGTAGCCCAGCGACCATCGGTTAGTGCAATTTGGATGTGATCCATCAAGCCCATTTCAATTATGTTCCCTGTTTCATTAGATGTCAGGGACCCGGAGTTTGTCAGATCTTTCGTGTGTGTTTTCTTGGCCGAAAATAAAACGCCATTCTTCGAGTGAGAAAACCAAACACCCAAGAATAGCGCAGTGTATTAGTGATCGCTAATGACGCAGCATAATAAAAGCAGTTTCCGTCGCCCGTGGCTTCAATGATGGAATAGTGTGCTGCAAATTGCGGGACGGAATCCGGCATATTCCACGACTTTATTCCAATGTTGGTCGGAATATTTTCGGTTGTAATGTCAGTGCATGAGCAAATATTTTGCCATTGACTTTGTTGACTTTGTGGAATCCCGTTTGAAGAATTTTGAGATTTGCGACATTACCTAAATGTTTGCACGAATGTTAACGTGTTTGCACATGCGAATGTGGTGATGGCTGTGTGGCGAGACACAGTCCTTGGATTAGGTTTTGTGCTTTTGTGGTCTGCCGACTTGCGCTTGCGACCTCTTTGTAAGGATCCGGTCGTGCTTGCGCTTACTGTGTTTGTTGTGGTAGTTTTTGTGTTTTGTTTAATTTCTCAACCTTTGTGTTGTTCGCAAGAAAATACGTAGAAGATACATAAGAAAAACGGAAGAAAGATATCTTTTTGTGTGATCGTGAAAGAAGTTCTTAGGTTTGCTGGAAACCGAATAAAAACTCATATCTATATAACTATAGTGTCCGCGGCCCATCTTGAGTTCGCCCCACAATGAACACAAATAATCGATTGTACGTGTTTAGTCGCAGAGTGCCTTGTTGATATCCAAAGTAGTTACAAAAAACAATGCTGTCCGTCGGTTAAAGCCGCCCCCTCCAGAAAGACGTAACCGATCACAAAATAAGTGCAAGACTCAAGATACGCCGCGCACACTATAATCTCGTAGTTTTTTGTTTGTTTGTTTGTCAGCAGTGGGAATCTCGGAGGCTTGGGCAACTGGGCGGTGGACGACGGCTGTTATAGTTTGTTCCACATTATGTTTGCAGGAAACTGACTGTATACACGCTACGTTTCCTTGCACTACGAGTGCAAAAACTCGTAGATATCACACTTGTAGACTCTACACAGTTATGTGAGAGTGTATATGAGTGGGATATTTGCATGTTTTTTTGCACTCGTATAGGGCAGTGGCACAACGTAGCATTATTGTATATAACTCTATGCTGGAGCCAGTAACAGGGTTATCTGCAAGGCACTGGAGGGGAAAAAGAAGGGCCGTCTTACTGAAGCCAATGCTGTTAAAGCGGATTTCTTAGGTTATATACGCGCTATTTTTTTCGATTTGTTGGCAGTTGCTGACATTCTAAGCAAGTGAATCTTTTCTTTTCCGATTACAACCTAGCAGCATAAGGGATTGGTGAAAACAACGTTTTTTAAGCCTTTGAAATACGCTCTCAAAGCACTGCCTTGACTAGAAGTGCCTTTGTTTAACCCTCCATTTTAATCTAGTGCCCCTTGCAGCTATCTCTCTTGTAGCCAATATGACGTCACATGACGGAATACTCTATTGGAAGGAAACATGGTATCATAAAGTCAATTTCCTGCAAACATAATGTGTAACAAACTATAACAGTGGTGTTTAATTTGTAAGAACCTTCAACAATAATTGGCAGATGTAGTGACGTCACAAACGGGAAATCACAACAATGCTCTATAAAACCCAGCCATATTATACGGGGGACTAACCTAGTTTTTTTTTTTTTTAATCGTATTATTTTCCTAAATTTTTTCTCCCGATGTTTCTTTCAATCGTGGGTCCTTCATATTCTGTTTGGACCTGTCAGAAGCCTTCTAACAAGTCACTTCGACTTAGGGGGAGAATCTTCACTAGAGCAGTGACACGACGTAGTATTATTGTATATAACTCTATGCTGGAGCCTTAATGGGCTAGCTGCAAGGGGCACTGCAGAGAGAAACAGAAGGGCGTCATAGTGAAGCCGATGCTGTGAAGAGTGATTTCTTAGACCTAAAACGCGCGATTTTTGTTGTTGGAGAAAACAACGTTATTTTAAGCCTAAGAAATCCGCTCTTCCGTTGTTTTTCCCTCTATTTTTATGCAGTGCACCTTGTAGTTATGCCCTCTAAAACCCAAACTGGTGCCAATATGGCGGCAAATGTCACTGCTCTATTGCATTCATTCACCTTCATATTTCTTTTCTTATGCCTGTTTTGTATGCAGTTGCTTATGCTTTAGCCTAAACAGGATGGTGTTCAAATGCTCTTGATGAAAATCCCTGATTTTTCCAGGTTTTCCAGACCAGTACTGACATTTTGCCCTGATTTATTTTGATCGATGAAGGAAGGTGTAGTACCGAACTAAACAAAAATGGTTTTCACATGTCACTAGAATCGCAATAACTATATCGCATTGCTTTGCTAAATCAAAAATTGCACTAACTGGTATTGGTAAAGAGTAGGGAAAGGCCATAATCTGAACAAAATTAGTAAAAACGCACTTAGGTCTAAGGAGTTTTCACTTTATCAGAAATGAAACAAAAAAGACGTGAAGTTTGAATTGAAATAAAGTGAAAGTTTTAGAAGCAAAAAATTAAATCCGAATTAGCTATTCTTTATAGGTGAAAGAGACTTTCGGGAAACTGTTCAAATTCCCTGAATTTCGGTGCATACTTATCAAATTCCCTGATTTTTCCTTGAATTTTCCAGACTTGATAAATTCCCTGAATTTTCCCGGTTTTCCAGGTAGAACGCTACCCTGCTAATGCGGCAGCCACTGCCAAAATCGCGTTGCTACTTGCTATAGGTATGAACAGTGCTGCAACTAGCTTTTTCTAGGCCCCCCTGCCCCCCGGACCTAGGTGTCTGACCCCTTGGCACCGCCACTAATTGCGGTAATGGGTATGAAATTAAGTCCGTAAATAATTTCACGGGTAAACTGTAAATTTAGTGAATAGTTCTTTTTGTGGAGTATTTAATTTCAGAGTTCGAGGAACACACGAACCAGAAGCGCCCCGTTCCCCCAAAAAGTGCTAAATCTAGCCATGCCATCGCTGCTGAATGAACCTTGTAGTCTCTCGCAATGTGCTGAGTGGTGGGTTTATCAGGAAAGTTGCCTTTCCACTTGCCAATCAGACGAGCTTCATTCAAGAAACTAGTCAGTTCTCTCACTGCTCCGCCACCGTCACTGCAAATATTATTTTCTATGTTAACTGCCACATTCAGTGCCATTGACGCGTGAAATGGGGCCGTGCACTGTACACTGCCTCGAAAATGGTGCATTTTATTCCTGGAGCCCCCACCCCCCCTACCCCCCCCCCCCTCTACCCCGGAAGTCGGCACAAACTAAATGGGAACTATTAAGCAATTCGTCATCCCTCCCAAAGAGCTCAAGAGAAGCCTTCATTGGGCAGTCACAGCTATTTTTTGGGAACGGGAGGGGTTAGGAAGAAAGGCACCACTATCTTTCGCAAGTTTAGAACCTTTTTATTGAGGCAGACTAATATAATGCACGTCCATGCATTTGTTTTTCTGGGGGCCACGGTTACCAGTTCCTATTCGAGGCTCGATTCGAGAGGATCTTTCGTTACCGTTTCCGTAAATACCCACGACGGCGCTGGCTAACCAACCCCTTCTAACACAGACAGACAGGGCGGACACCCACCCACGCACCCTCCAACGGTACCCACACCCACCCGGAAGTCTGGGTTCTATAGTGGTCGGGGGCTTTGAGCGTTGGATGGTGATGATGTAGGGGAATTCGTGCCCTTGTCCGTGGGAGCTCCGATGCTTCCCCTCCCTGCTACCAGACTGATCCAAGTCGAGTTCCCGCCAAAATCGATTCGGGTCAATAGCCTTGCCGCGTTTCATGGCTGCCTGTCTAGCAGCGCCGATCGATGCGGCCAGGCACCTCTCCCGGGCGCAACCTCGTTACAGTGACACAGCGGCTTTCACTCACTACTTTCTTACTTGACCTCGTTTAGGAGAAGTGTGAGCAGCGCCGCACACTCAACCCTTTGGTTACGCGCTTGCTGAAGGTCAGGACCGGCTTACACGTCGACAGAATTTCAATTGTAAAACCGATCAATAAAAGTAGCGTCCAATTGTCAATGGGACTCGTATTAATGGTGGATTACGTAATGAGCCAAACAGAAACTGGTCGCTCCCGTACTTCCCTCCGTGTTTTATTGATGCTAAGGGCCTTTCTCCGTCCGACGTCCCCCCCCCCCCCCGCCCCCACACTCTTTGGACGTAAATCATCGATTGTAAAACGCCTGTGTCAATCTTGATGGCTCGAACAGACGAATAGGGCCTAAAATTCTTCGAATAATTGCGTTGCTGCAGCATCTCAACCATAAAAACGTAAATAAAAAAGAGTTAACGACAGTTTCTAGCCAATTTTGGCTGCTTTTCTCGAAATATAACGTGGTCGTTGGCTCGTTTGCCGACTCCCTAGATCTAAAACTTGGAGATTCGTGGTCATAACCTAGAAACAAACCAAAAAAAAATAGTAGTGTTGCTAAAAATAGTAGCATGGCTAAACTACTGAAAACTCAGTTTAAAAAAACAAAAACAACAATGGAGCGAACATTGTGAACTACTAACGATGACAAGTGAGCAGTAACAATGGAAAAATGAAATTAAGTTGGGCCTCCCACTGTGCTAACTCGCCAGTATCAAGATCCAAAGAGTCTCATTTCGAAGACATGGATTCATTTCCTGGATTAGGGCGCGTTTATGGAACGAGATCTTCTCGCTTGCCGATCGCTAGTCAACCGTTATTTATTTACGATTAGTTTCCAGTTTTCTACTAAATGAATACTGTAATACATAACAAATTAAATGTAACAACACGGATAAAGAACAAAATGAAACTTTAAAAATTGCTACAACGTTGTTGTCTTTTATCGCTATTTCCCAAATTTGCTATTCGCACCAAGGACAGCTTCTGGCAGAGATCAGACGACGGTAGAATAAATAGCTACTCGCAGCGAGAATTCAAAATCCTACATGGCGTCCATTTCGGGGTTATTGAACCGAAAACAAACCATCGAATGCTGGTATTCAGAAATCTGTCCGCCGTCTTGTACTGAAGCAAAAATTGTTTTCTTGTTGTCATAAAGTGAAGCTGTCTTGCAGCACGCATCGTACGTCGTGTCGCGAGGCACCAAGAGTAGATCTGCGCCGCCATCGTTAGCATGGTTACTACGTATAACAACTCGAAAGCTCCATGCTCCGGTAAAGGCGATAAGGAGTCGGCAGTTTAGTATTAACCAAGTAAAAGCTAGTGTGCGAGAAAATTGCAGTAAACCCGCCCTTAGTGATGATGCGAGATTTTTGTTTCTTTTGCCATTATTGCTGCTCACTCGTTATCTTAACAGTTCACAATGTTCGCTGCGATGTGTTTCTATGTTCATTACTATTACCAATTACTTATTTCGTTTCATTACACGTAACTCTGCAAACAAGTCTGCGTTTGCTCACGGAGCCCATGAGGAAGGAAAATAGCCACCATCTTGCTAAAGATCTGCTGCACCATTTACTCTCGTTGTCTTCCCATGGTCAACGAAACGTTCGGCTTGCCCGCAATACTCTCAAGACCTAACAAAAGCCAACCTATGTTAAAAAAATTCCTGCAAACTTTTGAAGATTGATTATGCAAGATATTTCGGGTTTAGCAAAACGTGTCGGGCCAGTGCCGCAGTTGGCGACTGGGGAAGGGGTATGGCTGACGGGGGAATAATGAGGCCCAAACATGTCTGTCATGCACTTTTTTCCGGATACATATTTTTAAAGATTTTGACTAGTTTTCCAAACAAATATGTAAACTTCATAGTATATGTAGATGCAACATCGTAGTAATCTTAGCCCAGACAAAGTCACTGTCTTTGTCACCTTTTCTCTCCAGTAGGTTGGTATAGAGCAGTGACGTTGCCGCCATATTGGCACCAGTATGGTGTTTGGAGGGCATAACTACAAGGTGCACTACATAAAAATAGAAGGAAAAACAACGGAAGAGCGGATTTCTTAGGCTTAAAATAACTTTGTTTTCTCCAACCACAAAAATCGCGCGTTTTAGGTCTAAGAAATCACTCTGCACTGCATCGGCTTCAGTATGACGCCCTTATGTTTCTCTCTGCAGTGCCCCTTGCAGCTAACCCATTAAGGCTCCACCAAAGAGTTATATACAATAATACTACGTCGTGTCACTGCTCTATAGGGGAGTGGCTATGCCGCGCTCCCGGCGTTTTGACAGAGAAGAGGGGTTGTGGGTGGCGGACGGACGCGACGTAAAACGTATCACTTACGGTTTGCGAAATCATGCGTTATTGGGGCGGGGGGTGGGGGGGGTGGCGTTAAAATAACGTAGTGGCAATCCAGAAAAGATTTGTAGCTACGTCTCTGTGTCGGCCTTAGAAATTACATCATTCAAATAAATTTATAATCTTCGTACATTTCCAGTATGACCGAGAAATAAGCGATGTGGTCATGTCAGTATGCTGAGGCTCGTACATATAGCGTTGACTGTTGGTTCCGAAGCGATTTCTATACAGTATCTAAATTATTGTACTCACCGTTGTTGGTTAATGAAGCTATTTAGCGACAAAGCCATTACAAATACCTTCGAAGATATTGGAAACACGAGAGAATCTGCCAGGGTTTATCTGACTTCCATGGTTCAACAGTTATTCGTTCTTTGTTTACGCCAGTTTTTTAGGGAAAACATATTGGAAATGAGACTCTAATTTGTTCTACACTGTACTAAAGACTCACGTAATAAAACAATAAATAAATAAATAAATAACCGTTTTAAATAATATTTTGCAGTGGGTTTAATTTTATTTACTCAACCGTTGAATACAGCAGTATGGTTCTGGCAAGGTCGGGATCCCGACTAGCCTCGAGTCCCTAGTTGACTACATTTCTGTAATAGTTTTCAAAAATGGTTCATGGCCCTAACTTCCTGACTGGCCTCTCTCTACACCCGCCAGTCCGCCTCTGGTTAGGTTTCACGTGAAATGAACACTGCAACACATTGTGGTATCTGAAACCATCCTTACAGGAAAGCTTATTCGTGTTCCTTTCCTGTTTTGACTTCGCTTAAGTTAAACCGTACTTTAAATATTCAACGAGTTCGTTGTTTGTTTTGCAATTAGTCTAGGATTTAGTCTTGGATTAGTCTGTTCTACGCTTGCCAACTTTCATTCCGAACGCTTGTGCGTTTTAATTTAAAAACCAGAATAAAGAGATCTTAAGCAGTAAAAAACAAAAAACAAAAATTCAATATCAAAAGATTGTTGAGTATTAACTTTTTAATACAGGCATACAAAGTAAGGATGTAAGTTTTACCGTAAACTTTTAAAACGTTCCATGCGTACATGCCGAATGCGTATCCAGAACACAAGCAACACGCCAGCATTATGCACTAGCACCGACAGTGCCGGCATCAAAAGCGAATCTGGCAGCCTTGAAATAGGGCACAAAAAAATGAGTGGTTGATGGCCGTGATCAGATAGACTATGTATCCTGTACCAATACCTCTAAAGAGCTGTAATGTTTTGGTTAATACTCTTTAATAATAATAATAATAATAATAATAATAATAATAATAATAATAATAATAAACTTTACTGCAAACAAACAAAATACATTAAAGAGTAAACAAGAAAATGGTATCGCCAGAGTTTACAAAGGGCGAGGTTTAGGCATGAAGGCCCATCTTACACCTAACCCAGAACAATTTAAAACCACAAACAAACAAAAAATCAAAAAATGCAAAATGCAGAATACAATTATGTAAGGCTAATACTTTAAAACATAAACAAATAAATCTAAAAATCAAAAATAAAGTGCACAAAAGAGAGAGAGGAGGAGTGACGATTTTGAGTGACGATTTTACACAATTAACAGCAACACTTATGAATATAAGTAAATGCGACATGTACATTATTGGCCCTTCTTCAATGCAAATAATAGAGTACCGACTCTCAATGATTATCTTGAACTTAATAGACTTGTACCAAACTTCAACGAAAAGTAAAGGAAATTATGCGGCTGTATACATCGTCCAACACTTTTTCAGCAATAAAATGACTACACTTCCATAAAAATTGCTTCAAAAGTATACTCAATGAGACACATAAATGTTAGAAATTGAGACTTCACAGGTTCGCTTTTGATGTCATCACCATCGATGCTGCTGCACCACGCTGACGCGTTACTTACATTCGGAGCATGCATGCGGCAGGCGTGGAGAGTGGTAAAAGCTTAATCTTGCAATAAAAATGTTATACCTTTTACCATGAATCTATGAAGTTTTCCCAAGGAGCGCGATACAGTCAGCAAAATTTTTCTTACCTTGCCCCATCATGGAGGGGTCTCTCTTTGGTACCTTCTCAAGGAAGGACGGAGGTGTAGTTTTAAGCAGGGAGGTTGGATTATACGTAGCTTTGATAGGGTGGACCGTTTTACGTTTTACCGCGAGAAACCGTGCGAGATTTTGGGAGCTGCTTTACCACACCACAAACGCGTCTGACGTCTCTGCTCCCATTTCGCGCCATTTTACTGATTCTTGCATCTCATTGGCTTTTGATTTTGCTGATGAATCGACACAAAATTGAACTAACAAACGAACGAGTACTCATCATCAAACGTAAGCCGGACCGCTCCAATTGTGTAAATTGTTTTTAAAGTGCATTTACCTTCCAGTACAACCGACAATGCGACTGAAAATAGCAACGTTTGTTATCAGACGGAGAGCACTGCCACAAGCAATCATCGTAAAGCATGCCATTGTTTTGGTTTCGACGCAACGACGTCAGCTACTCTCGTCTTGGGTAATCTGGTAAGAATTTGTCGTTTTGGTTTAATAATGTGTATTTTAACGTTCAGCGAAGATTGAACCATCAGATATTTCATAATTATTCATTAATTTCGTTAAAAACTACTCGCTAGTTGAAACAAACCTTTTTTTGTTGGTTTCGAAAAACCAAGCGTCGTCTGCTTCGAGGATTGGTTTGGGAGCAAAAACGTCATCAACTGAATCTCGCTCGTGTATAGTTTACCACGGAAAATAACTGTGCTATAGCTCAGACGCGTTTAACTAGTGGGTCCACCCTATAAAAGCTACGCATAATCCAAGCTCCCTGCATGGTTTTAAAGTTTGGAATGATAACTGTGTATCAATTGTTATCCCCAGTGGAAAGCTGATTGAATATCAACTGCTTCAACTACATTTTAACAAGTACTAAAAAACCAGTGAATTACCTGTTTTTACCAAAATAATCTGGTGGAACAAGGTTAATGGGACAAGCTTTTAAAGTGATTGTCGTGTTGCTGAGGGAGACGTAATTAGTTCTTTAAAGTCGACCAGCGCTTAGTGTTTATAACTGAAAAGGAGAAGCTGTAAAAGTCGGGGTTAATCAAGGTAGAGTTAAAGATTATCTAATGTAGATTTTTCAACAACTGTAGATTATACATCATTAAAAGATATAACAACTTTGTTGAGACCAAAATGAAACCATTCCGGGTTCCGCTTAAATGTTAAAGTTTAAAACAAAATGGCGCTAAATTTTTAATTTTGAGGGTCTAAAAATTTAGCGCTGGACGTGATTAAATGACTTATTCAGTCAATAGCGTGCACATTTTCTTAGCTTGTCATTCTCTTCTTTTTTTTTTTACCATTTTTGGCCCCTTTCTTGGCCTTCTTGGCTTTCTTTCTGCCCTGTTTAGGGCTCTAGGCCCTTTCTCCTCGCTACAACCAGCATTTGTCAGTGCAGAAAAGCAAAATAGGTGTCATGTTTTTTCTTCAAAAGGGGCAAAACGGGGGAATTTTTTTTTTCCAAAAAGAACAGGGGCAATGCTTCCCTGTCCCCCACCGCCCCTGTGCGCGCCACTGTATTCAGTTCTTAAACGCCATCTCCGTGAACCAAGTTGAATTGTTTAAAATTAGAAAGCTACAACTGGCACATCCTGCTACAATGAAAAACAAACTATGATGAGATGGAAAAATTAGTCAAATTTTAGCAAATTTTAGCAGGGGGGTGCCATCTGCAGTCGCCACTGGAAAGCTATCGTGAAAGTAACAAGGCCAGGGGGAATGGAAAGTAGAGTGCGAGCGCGGGGCGGCACTGCAAAGTCATAGTGCTAGTATGGAATTGAGGAAAAAGAAGCTACAGTGGAAGTCCTGGATGTCCTGCGATGGCAATCCAGGAATTCCATAGTAGCTTCTTTGTTAACGGTTTGACGTGAGGGAATTGGGGTAAAGGATTCGCCAGAACATCCCACTTCTTGTGTCCGCAGTGCGTGGCACGAGCTCCACCTAGTCTAATTAATTTTGCTTAATTTGGACAAAATGTTGATCCTTTCATGTCTGAGGTTTTCTGCTTTATATATCTGGGTTTTACTTTTTCCTTTAGTTTCCTACACTTCTCTTGTTTAATCTTCAATAATATCTGTAAAGCGTAAAAAAAAAATCAAGCAGTTTAGCCGTAAAAAAAAAAACTGCGATATATGGACTGTGCGCACGTGTTCTCTTCCCGTCGTGCTCGCATACACAAAACGGATTCTTGCAGCAAAGTTGTCCTGTTCCCCTTCTGACAAAATGGCTACGGCTGGGAGCTCATCAAACACGCTAAGCGAGCACTTCAAACTGCATCACCAAGTTTACTGCATCATCAAGGCTGCGCCATAGGAAAAAAAATGCGTGTCGCCACCAATACATAAAGTTGTTTAGTCCAGGATGAGAATAACACGGTAATCTGTTCAATTCACTATTCCCAGCACTCTCTTCATTCCGTCAAAACTACGATCGGAGACCAATCAGCAACTGTTCCATGGTCAGCAACATGTCATTGTCATGGTAACGTCCGCTGACTGCAGTCAAGTGGACTGCAGTCTGCAGTGGACTTCAAAATTCTCAACTTTGCTCAATGATTGAGGTGAACTCCATGCAATCTTTCTTTGCCGTGCCAGAATATTTCGTCACTAGAGGACATGCGTATAACCTATTACGACCTACTATACATAAAACTCAGGTATACATAAAAGGGTTTCTTTTCCTATCGTATTATTTCCACTTGGAACGATCTACCAGCATATGAGTACTTGACCTGTACGTCTTACGGGGCTCCGACTAGCAATTTAGCCACTGGTAACAATACGAAATCAAAGTTTTACCCTTATTGAAATGTTGTATAATCATTGTAGTAATTGCACACAAGATGTAGGAAACATAGGGCATAGAGCCTTAGGGCTTTGTTGGGCAGATGACCGGAAGCAGTTAGCGTTCGCTGCAAAACCCTTTGAACCCTTTTTAGATATATGAAATTTGTAGTATTCATTAAAATTTACAGTAAGGCCTACACTAAATGAAACTGTAATTTGTATAAAATTAAATTGTTGTTTATGTGAAATAAACGTCTTTGTAATAAGCTGTGCAGTACAAGTTGAACTAATATTGGGACCTTTTGCTACTTTTTTATGTTTATTTGCTGTTGTTACATCGACTCTACTTACAAAAAAGGAGAATATATATATATTTTTAAATGTATATCATTATACATGTGCTATTCTTTATGCATGTAAAAGCTGTCTTTTTCCTTTTAATTTTTTTTTTACTTAGCCTGAATGGCACTGTAATGCAATTGATAATAAAGTAAAGCAAAATGTCTGTGACGACACTTGATTAAATACAGGTAGTTGCATCTACACAAAACAATACGATAAAGCGCTCTTACTGAACGAACATTTTTCCTGGTGGCATTTTGAACTCTCATTGTGGACTGATTCGTTCGAGTGGGTCGAATCCAAAATCGCCGCCATGTTAATATTTCAGTTAAATAATTACAGACGCAAACCTACTCAGGGTTCGTACATTACAGACGAAACCATTTTCAAGGCTATTTCAAGTCTTATCAAGGCTTTTGAAGCCTAACTTACAACCAATTTCAAGGCCATTTGCAAAGAAGGCTTTTAAAATTACCTATTAATTTCAGCATAGGAGGAATACACCACCTAACAGCAAGTGAAACAGTACTTGCTCAGCTGCCTCTTACTTGCACAGCACCACTGTTTTTTGTCCCAATCCAACCGGAGTGAAGCACTCTCCTCAAAAGAAATAGATTCCGCTGACAAACTATTTCTATTCATTTCTTTATTTTATACCTTAATTAATATTACTCTTGTGGCATTAACCTCATTCCGAACAAAGTACACTCACAAAATTCAAGGCCGTTTCAAGGCTCCCACAGCAAAAATTCTAATTTTCAACGTTTTTCAAGCCTTGAATTTTCGGTTTTTAAATTTAAGGCTTTTCAAGGAATTCAAGGCCGTGTACGAACCCTGCCTACTTACGTTGATTTTTGAACTTAAATGGCAGTCTGCGTGAGCGGGAATTAAACCATGACCTTTGACTCCAAGGTCATGGAGTCCTACTGACACGGCCAAAAGGAAACGTCCATAGGCAGCATTTAACATGCACACAGGACACATACAATCAAACGCTTCCCATTATACACTTTCCTGCTCAGGCAGTCTAACATTTAAGTCCAAAAGGCAACGTAAATATAGGTTTGCATCCGTATTTATTAATCAGTTTTAGAGCCCATTTGGCTTTCCGTCCTGTTTATAACCATATTTCACGCTTTGTTGTGTGTTCCTTTCTGTTCACTTGACATATGGCGCGCAAACAATCGCCCCTCCAGTGCAGAAAGGAAAGTATTTGATTATGTGCGTGTTAAATGCTGCCTATGGACGTGTCCTCTTGTCCGTGTCAGTGTGAGTGAGCGGTAGGACTTCGGCGTTTGGTCTCAAAGGTCGCGGGTTCAATTCCCGCACTGGCAGTCTGATATTTGACTCCAAAAGGCAACGGAAAAGGGTTTGCATCTGCATTTATTTAACAGTTTCGAGCCCATTTGGCTTATAATATTACAGAATAGTTTGTAGTTGAGATGCATTACATAAATCAGAGTTGGCACATCACTTCAAAAAATATTCGAACATTTTCAAGGAATTTTTCCAAAACCCACTATGTTTTTAGAACAGTTTTTATTCAAGAAAGTGGTTAAGCCTAAGGCCTAGCAGCTAGTGACCAGGAAATGTCCATGTATTGTGGAATATAAGGGAGAATTGCGTTGGTCAGTTGGAAAAAAGTCATTGTATTGGTCTTTCTTCACCAGCTTACATCAAATCGTCTTGCAAATCTTCACCCCTCCACAAATAAACAGGATAGAAACGCCAAACCGGAGGTCTTCATCCCACCCCCACATCAAAAGTGCTTGTGAGGAAGATATCAGACTCATAGTCGTGCTAAATCTAATTTTGACGTTTTTGACATTTTCCCGATAACCTGCAACGAACCCATTCCTGCTTGCCAGAGAGCTAAATTAATACATAGAACATTAATAAATCTAGACAAATGCTAGTGTGTTGCCATCAAACTGATGATAACTTCGTCCAACAGTACATCACTGTTGATATTATCTGCTTTTTAGAGTACACTCAAGCCATTAACAGTAAAATTAGGTTTGCTGATTTCAGCATTTTGGGGGGAAATCCCCATGAGGTACAAATCGCAGCAAACTGTTGAAATTTCAAATGCTGAAGAAAACCACCTAAGCAATAAGTCATGGGAATCTGCCCTTTATGGAGAAATATAAACGTCAAAATCGCAAACTTTTTTTTCCTAAATGTATTTGGCCGAACACTATATATACTCCATAACTAAAATGCAGGCACATTCGCTACAACCGATTACAAGGAACCTCAGGACAGGTTCCTTACAACAGAAAATTCTTCATATCTGGAAGAGAATAGACTAGAATGATTGTTTGCAATTTGTTCTTCAAAAGCAATTATTCCGTAAAACAGAGTTCCTTATAAACAGTGTCCACTGTATCACAAACTCGCGCCTTTACATGCAGCTGCTCAGAAAAATAGTTCCAATTTTAAGTTCCAATCTTAATTTTTGCATGTGTGGGCATGGAATGCTGATAATTAATAAGACCGATATTGAGGTAATGGTTTGTATCACATGTACAGGGTGGTCCACAAAAAAAAAAATGACGACCCAACATTTTCTAAGTCCAACGTTTTAGTTAGCACCCCTCAGAATCAGGAGAGGACAGAAATCAAAGCTAATGAAACTGGAAGATTTCTGTCCTCTCCTGGTTCTGAGGGGTGCTAACTAGAAAAGTTGGATTTAGAAAATGTTGGGTCGTCAGTTTTTTGTGGACCACCCTGTATTATTGCGAACTTAGCCGATCTGGCAGAGCTGTATAGGATTGTGTACGGTCTATGTGGAAAATATGTTAAAGTGCTTCTGAGCCTCTCTGGAATGAGCAAAATCCGTGAAGCTATCAAAAAAGAGGGCCCACTCCAAGACTGCGAAGTATTCTTTTCTCTTCACGACTGTAGACAGCAGGAACAGACTCCCTCAAAGCATTGTCGTTGCACAGATACTATGTCAGCTCTCTCTCAAGTGCCTACTGTGGGACTTCTTGAAAAGAGGCAATTCCTTCCAGGTGTAGGCAGAAGCCCTCAGGCTATCGTTCGAGTGCGATATGACTAGGTTTGAGCTGCGTTGTGATGAGGGTTTGGCACGTGGGTTTTGTGATGCCAATAGTTATGTGCGAATACACGGGCATCAATGGTTGTTATGGCGGGGGAAGGAGGAACCGCCATCTAGTAATTGGTCAAGCTGAGTATCCTATGGTGCGAGTTTGGTATTACATTTTTTGGGGGGCCATTTAACAAAATTATTAGAGCGTTGTCATTGGAGGGGATCACAGGACAGTCCTCACTTACCATTAGTAGTTATTACTAACACCTGTTTTTTTCAAATTTAATTGTGGATCATGTAGTGAATTGCTGTGTGTTTTTTAGGCAGCAATATGGTGATCCTTTTTCAGGAAGCTATGGGTTTTCTATTTTAAGGAAGCAATGGAATTAATGAGGGACCTTTCTGAATTCCGAGCCAAGACTTACGAAAACGTTGCACTAAATTATATACGGTAACCATTTGGATTTCGATAGTTAGTATGAATTCTCACAACTGTGACAAGACTGAGTAAATCCATGTATAGCAGCTATTTGATTTAGAGTCCGGCTGAGTGGTGGGTGATGGGGATTGTGTAAAGTCGTAAAGAGCTGATAACATACAGAACAACCAAACCCTAAATATGACTTATGAAGATGGAACGTAAATAACGTTATTTGACATGTTCATAGTAACTTGTAAATAAAGTTTTCTGAGTGCGGGGTGGGGGAAGGGGAGACAGTTGGAGTGAAGATCTTGTCAAGTCAGTCGGAAGGTAAGGCTGTAAATAGGGAGAACATTTTGTAAACTTTAATAGATCGTCCCTTGTTAATGCAAATAATGGTATATCAAGTGTTCAAATTTTGCTTGTTGTACATAGTACCAAGAATTTGTGACTGAGACCCATACTTAAATCGTCTTAGATACATTCATATTAGTTCAGTCATAGTTTATAGAGGGCGCCATGTGTTTTATGTGGGAATTTCTACTCAGTTTTTAGCTTAAAATTAAACTAAACGAAACTAGCTTGAATTTAATTAATATTTTGCCTAGCTTTGTTGTAATTTAGTTTACCTTAGATTTGGGGTAAAAAATTAGCAAAAATTACCAGATGGAACACGTGGTGCCCTCTGAAAACTCGGACTGAACTAAAGGGGACGAATCTAACCTGTTTCAGTAGTGACTTTTTAGAGTTACAAATTCTCCTCCCAAACCCTATAAATTCTTGATAGTACCAACCCTATAAATTCAAGCCTTATAATTTAAGCCCTATAATACAGGACTTAAAAAAGGAGAAAGTTGTGTTGTGTGCAATTCAATTGTTTTGTACGCAATTCAAAATTGACTTGGTAATTTGTCCTCTGGATATCTTTACTTGCAAGTTTTTGAAGCATTCATACTGTTATTTTTCTGACATGTTTGGCACTGAATCCTTTTTTTGGAATTCGAATTGTATTTTTTTGTATTTTGCCCACCGGTTCCTGCTTTCCGAATAGTGGGTGAGTTGTGACGGTGCCCGCAACTAGGGTGGCGCTCATTGCTAATCGGCGCATTCACGCCTTCCCTGGCAGTAGTACGAGATGGGAACGGAAGGCACGCACGCCGTGGGTGCTTTGATGGTAAATAAACAGTGTTTAGGCCCATCAGTCGGCTGTTGGGGAGTGACGATACATAAGTAAACAGCGATTCTGACTTGCAACTTTTTTTCGAAGTCCTTCCTTTTAGAGGTCATTCCTTTTGGAAACTGGCCACACATTGTTGTTATTAAATGTTGCTTTCTAGTTTAAATGACAGCGAAGTATTTATTTTTAAGCGAACGGTTCCAAAACGACTTTATTATATTTCAATCTTCTGACTTAGCCACATTGTCACAGAACGAAAGAAACGAATTGTTGCAGAACGTAGCACCATCTAGCGCTATGTAGCACATGCTTGCATCAAGCGAAGGAATGTACAACGCCATTTCTTTGAACGAAACAAACATGCCACATGCTTCCTTATTGAATGAAAATTTGGTACGTCCTCGTGGACTTTAGAAGCGAGTTGTAAAGGTTAACGACATCACTGCCGCTAGATGCTGCCGTGGTAGATTCGTACGATTTTCTTTGGCTAGAAGTTCATAGTCAAACTTAGGATCTGAAGATAGTTTGGAAGGCGAAGGAAGTAACTGTACTATCAATGAAATAGTAGTGTTTATAGCTGCCTTTTGACAGTGAATACGTGTTTCTTAACCTATTTTCTTCCTAGGTGGCACCACCTACCTGCGCGTCAACCAAACTTTTTATTTCAGACGTCGACGTGGAAGTAATAAAAAGTTTTCGTACGTTCATTTGCTATTCATAGGAATTTATTTCGCCCCCCAAATAGAGGTAAAATTCATTGGATTTTTGCGTTTTGGTTAGGATATAGAACAATATCTGCAGTCTTGATAATACATGAAACTATGAAACGTATCGTTAAATTAATTTCGGTTTCGCTTTTAGTTTCGTTAGCTGTTTTATTTTATTTTGCTCTAGCTGCAGCGTTGTTGGTGTTGGTGCAAGACATACTGAGTAAAAAGCTTCTCTCTCGGCAAAGCAAGGTATGAAACCATATTTCAACCGGCCTTGTATCATCGTGATTTAATTTCTGTATCTCTCGTCTGTAGGCGATCGCGTCTTTTTGGCCACGTTGGTGACCGATATAAAGACGTCTGTTTTGAAATACTGAATTATTGACTTCCAACACTCAAAATGGTAACTATTTACAAGTTCGTGTGTTACTGAGATTGCTGTATTTATTAGTTTCGTGGTGGTTGCACTGGTTGGGTGTTGTATACCGCTAGAGTAGAAATAGTATAAATGCCGACGTGTTGTTCCGGTTTGCGGGATCAGAATTTATATTCTTGCTGGGATCAGGGACGTAGAGGTTTGGGTTAATCCTGCGTTAACAGCTTACGTTTTTTAATGGTGTTTCCATAAGAATTACGAAATGGCAAGATGAGGCACGTCGAGGGTCGAGGATACCACTGTATATAGAGCAGCGGCAAGTGACGTCATATTGGCTACGAGCTAGCATCTGGAGGGGTATAGCGACAAGGGGCACTAGATTAAAATGTTACGGAAAACAACGGC